>NIPQ01093247.1:0-10273 GCA_002806875.1 Lepidotrigona ventralis hoosana
TCCACGCTTTTCAGCATTGTTAATGGATTTGAGAGCATCGCTAAGAACGTTCATACGCACCATGGCTGAAAACAAAATGTGATTTTAAGTTAGCAAAGACTATTTAAAGACTATTTCTTAAAAAAAACGTATTCAAAACGTATTTCGAAATGTCAATGAAACATAACCTATGAAAGAAACAAAACAGATTTAAAAATGTAATTTTATCGTTTTATAAAATGCGAGCAATTCAATATCATTAATTTGAATAAAATATCAATCGAGAATTTAACGAATTTATAATTTAAATTTAATTAACAAGCAAAATGATAACAATGAAAAACAGCACTATTCCACGAACTTCATACTTTCTTCAATTCAATATCATTAATTTGAATAAAATATCAATCGAGAATTTAACGAATTTATAATTTAAATTTAATTAACAAGCAAAATGATAACAATGAAAAACAGCACTATTCCACGAACTTCATACTTTCTTGAATGTTACAATAACAAATAAAATATTATTATTAATCAATCAATTATTAAAGCTAGAAACAAATTTGTAATTAATTTATACCGGATGAATTGAAAAAACTGAGATTACCTGCGATTTATAACTTTGTTTATCGCAGCAACGTACACGCTCGATCAACCGACCGAAAGAAAGAAACCAGGACTACCAATGTTGCCATACTAAATTTTCTTGTAACACTGTAATCCCTTGATTGAAAATTCTTGGAATTTAAATAAATGCTAACAATTCTCGCTTATTTCATGAGAAATAATAATTAGTAATGCAAGAAGTAAAATTTTATCCCAATGCAAAGAATATACAATTATATATCAAGTTTTTTATTTTTTCTAAAATAGTGATAAATGCAAGAAGTATCTCTAATAAATCCAATTTGTCCAAAAAACCACATACGATTGGATTACAAATGAAGCGAATAAATAACACGTTTCTAAATTATATTTTTAATATTATTTAATTCCATTAATTCTGTGAAATTTCTCCGTGTATATTACTTGTAATTATCGTAATAAGAAGGATTAACTGCGTGTAGTTTTTTCGAGCATAGTGAAAACATTCTGATGAAACGCACTCATTGAAAAACAAGATCTGGTATTCTGTCATTGTTCCGTCGATAAGCTAGACAAATTCTTGATCAGAAAGAAGACGACGTACCGTAGAAGAATATAAGCTGTGGTCAATTGATCGAACGATTGGTGATCGAGTGCTTTTACTGTTCGGTAAGTGTAAATGTGTGTTATCAACGACGATTATTGTGCAAGTACGGTGTACTTGTCGAAACACGAAATCTGAAAGTCGATAGTAATCCACGGTTCAGGAGAGTGGTATAAGGTAACGGTCCCTAGCTGCTTTCGTCATGTTGTCAAAATTGATGAGGAAGACAAAGTTGACGGGAGATGCTCGCTGATATGGAGGTTGTTGAGAATTCCCTGGTTCGCGGGCCGCCTCTGCTTGAAAGGTTTCCCGGAAGTTTTCACACGAGAAACACGCAAAAAGGTGTAAGTCGTCAGGCAACTATCGGCTGTCCTGTCGGCTTCCTGAAAATTTTAACGTCGGTATATCACCTGATTCCCGACTTGACTTGCTCATTTGTTTTCCGCTGTTATTTCTAGGTTACGCTTTTTACCGTGGTCCACGCTACATCGTAACAGCTAGTACTAATTATTATCTTCTTATTATTTACAGATACATTGAGGTATTCCCGCGGGATTTGGCGAGCTGGCGAAGCCAGGACTCGACATCGTACGCTCGTCATTCTCGGAGGATACCGCAACACGTATCAAAATCAATGATATCCTCGCTGCGCGAGGTCAATTCTCCGCGATGTTCTCGATGTCTAGCTTGTGCACTGAGATACTAAGGAATAGAAGCAAAAGTTACACCGCTGCTCACATACACGCAGAATGTAGCAACTTAGCTAATGACAGTGGTTGTCCACCTTCCCTTAGTAAATTATTGGATGAACTGTTGAATCCTGGTGAAGTTATTACCGACAGAGAAACTATTAACTGGTGTAAATGGTTGATAGCCAGTGGTCATACGCCGGAGAAGTTCGCTAAGACAGGTACGTTGAGTATTTTGTTTTCTTCAACTACACAATAAAGAATTTTTTTTGAATCTTATCTGTTAGTATACTTCGCAAGTTGTAATAAATCGATCATTATCAATGCTATTGCATCAATCATATTTTTAACAAACATAAATATGTTTTATCCAATGTTTGCGTACATTGCATTATACACTATTATGATTAAATTACTCAATTATTATTGTTGCATATATTATTCTTAAGACATATTATTAAATTCATTACTTTATCAAATTTACTTAAAACTACTTAAATTCATTCAACGTGTATATGTAGAAGTACATATTTTTATAAATACAATATATTGTGATTATATGCTCGACACTTTTAAATAGCAGACTTTGTTATGAACTTGATTTTGAAATCTGTGATATAAGTATAGTGCAATTTGCGTATTTGGCATCAGTAAGATCATTCAACGAATATATGTTTATGTATATTGCTATAGATGCGAAAATGTGATGTACATATCGTAATACGATAAAAGAGTGAAATTCATAGAATGTAACCAATTGAAGTCAACAAAAGTTTTCTAAATCAATAATAATAATTTTTAAAAAATATTAAATATAATTTAACATTTAAGTTAAAAAATTGTTTCCCGGGTAATGTAATTATGCAAACTTAGAATGCTTATAATTTTTGAACATATGTATAAAACATACGTTGTATTAAATTTTCGTCTGTTTAAATCAAATATTTATAAACATTTTAGTGAGAATGTACGACAATGCTACAACATGTGGACTGGTTTGGACACCCAATTTTTTTTGAACATATGTATAAAACATACGTTGTATTAAATTTTCGTCTGTTTAAATCAAATATTTATAAACATTTTAGTGAGAATGTACGACAATGCTACAACATGTGGACTGGTTTGGACACCCAATTTTGTAGCATATCGTTGTCGTACATGTGGTATATCACCATGTATGTCCTTATGTACAGAATGTTTCAAAAAGGGCAATCATTATGGTCATGATTTCAATATGTTTTTAAGTCAAGCAGGCGGTGCTTGTGATTGCGGTGACGCATCTGTTATGAAGGAATCAGGGTAACAATTTTATCAAATAGAGGTTCTTATAATTATTTAATTGTAGTAATAAGTATGATATCTAATAGAATTGTTCTTCTAGATTTTGTGACAGGCATGGTCCAAAAGCAGCTGTTGATAAGTCAGCTGCTCCTTCAAATTTAATGTGTGTAGCAGAAGCAATGATGCCCAGAATAATTCTTCGCCTTATACAACATTTACGCGAAAATTGGTATATCATACATCTCTTTATTCGGTCATCAAAAATATAAGAAATGCATAATATGTATAAATATTTTCTTCAATACAGTACGGTGGGTCAACGAAATTATGAAATTGTAATTCAAGATGCAGATGAATATCTAACAATGCTCATTGATTTTAATAAGATGGGTGCATTAATGAGGCATGTTATGACATCAGCTCTTACTAATCCGCAAAAATATAGAAGTCTTATGGATCCTACTGTATCAACCGGAGAACCAGAATATGATAGCTATTGCCAAGACAGTAATGAAATATATCAAAATGCAGTGAGATCTTTGCCAAATCCAGAACCACCTGATGAATATAAAGGTGAATATTTTTTTTATCAATGTACACATATTGTTTTGTCAGAATATAATTACAGTAAATATTTTGCTATAATTTTTCAGAATGTGCATCTTTACAAGAACATTTACAACATACTACTTTCTTAGAGGAATTGATGTTTTGGACAGTCGTTTATCAATTTCCACAGAAATTAGTTTGTTTACTGCTAAATATGTTACCAGATCCGGAATATAAGGAAGCACTTACTCGTGCTTTTGTATTACATTACAGTAGAGTTTCGATGATGCTTGAACGTTCAACAGATCCTGATACTTTAAGCAATAAAGTAGTCCATGTCAGTGTACAGGTTAGTGTGTTCATGTAAATATATTTTCTTCATAATAAAGAAAAGGCTTTATATGTTGGAATTTTATATTTTAGTTATTCAGTAACGAAAGTTTAGCACTGAAAATGGTGGATCAATTAAAGTTGTTGCATGTTATGGTAATAGCTTTAAAATATATGATGAGTAAAATATTGATTCAGAATACTTTACATGGTAGGTGATATTTGTGCAGCTATTATTAAAGACAACTAAATTTCAAGATTTATTATAAATGTCTCTCCTTTTAGATCCAGATAAAAATTTTCACTATGTAGTGGATTGTGAAAGACAGGTGATGAAGGAACACTGTTATTGGCCTATTGTTTCAGATTTAAATAATGTTCTTTCACATAAACCTATAGCTGTTAGATTTATGAGCGATGATACACTTCTAGAAATGTGGTTCGATTTTCTGTCTATGTTTCAAGGTATTATTTAACTTTTGCTCAATTCTAAATACTTAAAGTATTTATACATAAAAATATTTTAAAAATTCTTTGTTGTGTTTATTCTAGGAATGAACGTGAATCAACGAGAATTAAATCAACACGTTGAATATGAATCTAATACGTACTACGCAGCGTTTAGCGCTGAATTGGAAGCTAGTGCATATCCAATGTGGGCTTTAGTTTCTCACTTGCGTGGTCCTGAAAGTGCTGCTCTTACTCGTAGAGTGCTATCATTTTGTCTCACTGCATTACAAGATTGGTTAGATGCTATAAATTTCACTCATCCGAATGTGGTAAGTAATGAATACTAATATGCAAGCTGGTTAATGAACAAGCAAGTATACTAGCGATATTACAATCGCGATATTTTTTCCATTTATTCCAGAGTGATAGTTTACAAGTATCGTTTCATTTACCATTGCATCGATACTTTGCTGTGTTTATGTGCCAAGCTGTGCGCCAACAAGGAGCTACTCTCAATGATCTATTGCCCCCTACTGATATGTTACATCTTTTAATAATGCATCCTTTACGAGTTCAGGTAAGTAGTTTTCTCTATTTTCTAGTATATTTACGAAATCATATTTTTTCAACGTATTATTATATCTCTTTCAAAGTATCAAGCATAATAATATAAAAAAGGTACTTGAGGTGATGAATAGGTTTACAGTACTTTATTTCAGTAGTATAATACTAGAGGAAATCTATAAATTTCCTATTTAGATAACAAAATACAATTTCTTATAAATTAACAAGTATCGTTATTAGAGGTCTTATTGGAGTTAGGAGTATAAAAAAATACAAAGAATTTGGCTTTCATGATATGTTTTAAAACAGGTATATATAGATGCTAAGATGGCACAAAAAAATAATTATTTGACAGAGAATTGTTTTAAAAGAAAGGGATTATTATTGATGTATAGTTGGTTTTATGAGTCATATTGAAACGTAAATTAGTGAAAGACATATTACAAAGTAAAAACATAACACAAATAATATTTATGAGCTATATTCCAGTATACTTTAATAGTATAACTATATACTTTAGGAATAGGAAGAAACGCGAACAAAATTATATTTATACTGCTCTAATCTCATTTGGTGCATCAATAACTGTATCTGTAGAAGGAGGTAAATCAACTTGTAAATGTTTACTGAAATCATACGTAATCAATCTCAATGCTACGTATCCACCCGATGCTGATCGGCCTTTATGAAAAATACCAGCACCTGAAATTGGAACTGGTGGATTTGATTCTACTGACTGAATGTCAAGGAATGGTATCGTGTTTTGCGCAGCATCAGTTTTACGATCGCTTGGCGCAAAATTCAAATACTGCTGCGGTTTGGAGTCTGGTAGTGCTAGAAGAGGTGTTCGAATTGGTATACCGGGATTCTCAAGTTTCAATTCAGTTCTGCGAACAAACAATTTTGCTAGATAAGCAAAAATACATTTATAAGTATATGAGAATATTCACTATGTACGAGTAAATTTTACCTGTCGGTGTCATCATGACTGATCCAGATGCTCTTTTCTATAGGTTTTATTAATTTTCCAGTTGTGAAATTGAAAGCTGTCATTCTTACTTCTAAATTTAGTCGTGGACCGACCATTCGAAATTTAAGACCTGAAAAAATACGTGTTGTAAACGTGATGTTTACAAAAGAGGGATAAAAGAAATATAGTTTTCACATAAATGTACCTGTCAAAAGATAATCATCATCGTTATCATCATCGTGGACTAAGTCATCTAAGTCCAAACCTCTTTTTTCCCATGATAAATTATGATAGTCAATACCATTTTTAACGTTTTTATCTAATACATTGAACTCTTCAATTGGTTTCCAGTGTACAGTGGATTGATCAATATATCCACGTGGTAGTAATTCACCTTCTTGTATCTGCATATGTATTATTTGATTCACTTTTTTAAATCGGATGCCCGTCACAACTCTGCAACAAATAACATTATCATTCATCACGTCAATGACTTCACATCTCAAGAGTCTTCTTAAAATATCTGAGATAATTGATCACTCACTTGTTGTTTGCTATATCAGATTCAACTTTTCTTAAACTAAAATACCGATCAGAATTCATAGTATTGTCATCACAATAGCAAAAGCAATAACTACAATGCCAAAATAACCAACGCCACCAGCTATCGACTTTGGTTACGGTCCCGTTGCAACTGTTTTTTTGCCCAAATATCATGCCATTTTCGTACTCTATGTAGTCATATCTTCGATCGCTTTTCTGTGACTGAAATAATTTAGAAACATATTAAACATTATGTCTCTTATTATCTCTTGAACACGGAGAAAGAATTTCAATTTACCGAGGGGCAAATCCACATGTCGGAATCGATGTACTCGCATTTCAATACTTTACCATTACATCTGCGTTGCTGGGAACAAAATAGATTTTTAAAACATCCATTAACTTTCGAATATTCGTAATAAGCACAATTTTCTCTACAAGTCGCTTCACTGTTCAGATCTACTTCGTTCACAATATATCCTTGGAACAACTGTGTCAATTTGGTGTATGTATTATCTGAAACAATTGTTTCACTTATACTGGCTGC
Organism: Lepidotrigona ventralis hoosana; assembly: GCA_002806875.1. Taxonomy (NCBI): domain Eukaryota; kingdom Metazoa; phylum Arthropoda; class Insecta; order Hymenoptera; family Apidae; genus Lepidotrigona; species Lepidotrigona ventralis. The sequence continues at coordinate 7,098 of NIPQ01093247.1, forward strand.
GCATAAAACACGCGAAAGCAAGGAAATGTACCTAATTCGTGTAGTCTCGCATCGCATCTCCAAAGTTGTCGCGGAGCAAAGGCCATAGCTGTTTTTACAGCTCGCAGGGTCTCCCTCGTTCTCTTCTCATACTGTTCCTGCACTATTTTCATTTCTTCAGTGAAATTAGTACCTAGAGCAAGCAAGCGAAAATATGCAAAATCACAATTGCAAATCATATACAGTGTCGTAAAATGTTTAAATCCCATTACAAAAATTGGAAAAAGAAAAAAAAACAATAAGTCATGTATGATGCAGGTAAGAATTGTTGTGCTATACCTGGATTATAGAGTCGCAGCAGTTTATAAGAAAATTGGATCATACTGTAACCCTTGATTTCCGACAGAGTCACCGTGGTGTATAAATTATAGAGCAACTGCTGAAGTGACTGATTTTCATTACAAATTTGCGAAGCTGCTTCCTAATGGGAAATAAATGGGAAAGAAGAATACAGAGATCTGTCCACAATTGAAATTGTTAATTATCAAAGAAGAACGAGTTCGCTACATCGTTGATCTAATTCTATATTGATCTAATAATTTCTAAAGAATTAGAAATTTCTTACAACTCGCTTTGGTAATTGTTATACCTGGTAAGCCGAAACGAACAACTTTTCGTTTACTATCAGATCACCGATTCGACCTAGGGCGCGCACGATCGATGCGTTCGCATCGTGCAGAATAGTGTCCAAGAAATCGGCCAGCTTTGGTATGTCGAGCGCAGCCTCTCCGTTGACGATCTCTTGTTGCATCATTCGGAAAACTCGGTACAGACCGTCTATTCCTTTTAGCTCGTTCTCTGTACGAGCCCACAACCAAATAGGGTTCAACGCGTTTAAATTCTCTGAGCCATTGGTCGAGAAATTTCGTTCTAACTCGTCGCCAAATTTCTTGAAACTTTTTATCAGCCATACGTACTTTCCTTGCCCGTTATTTTCAAACTCGTGTAACCTCGAGTGGAACAGATCCCTCTCTAACGTTTTCTCCAATCGCAATAGCTTGTTTCGCATCTCGTCGATCAACGTGGTGTCGTACTTTATACCCGTTGCTACCCATATTGTGCAGAGAAACAAAAGGCACACACGAATGCTTGGCTTCTTCATGTTTACGTGGGCTCTTTCTTATCTGATCCTTGATAGGATAGAATTTATCTTCAATTGTAGGTAGATGAATCGCTTACAAGGCTTTTATATCCATTAAAGTATTCAATACCTATATATATTGAAAATTGAAACTTTGATATAGGAGATTGAAATTTGTGGTAAGAAAAATGGTCTGAATTTGTGATCATGTAAAAAAAAAAAAAAGAAAAAAAAGATATTTGGTAAGGGGTGTAGTTGTTGATTATTTCAGTCAAATATTTTGTGATTCATTCCGTGCCGCTTATTGATCCTCAACAATACCTACAACGAACAAAGATACTTGTTACTTAAACAAGCTGAGGCAATGAAAATTCAGCTTGACAATTCTACTATCGCTAACTTCTTGTGATCTAATGATAAGTTGGTTATGTGTCACACTTTCCATCTCAGTGAAAATTTTCTACTCTTCTCTCGCTTTTCAAGCATTTTATTGATATAGCTCAGTACGATGAGTCACTTTTAGTAATATGAAATTAAGCAATATGGCTCGGAACAAATCAACTATGTAAAATGATTTACAGGGAAATAGTGAACTAAAGTTGTATTCATAACTTGTGTAGCGACCTCGAAATCTCCAAGATTGAAATGTCGCATATTCATACAACAGTAGTTGCCTATCTCACACACACATACACATACAACTAAACACGTGAAATTTGATAGTAGGGTCGAGTGTACTGTTGTTTGTGTAAAAAGCTAAATACGTTCTTTTCTAGAAAGATTGTTAATATATGACATCTCGGAGATTCGTTCTCGATTGATAATACTCTGTTGCCTCTAGCAGATCACGTTTAATTCACTTAAACGTGAGTCACATCCGTGTGTAATTATCAGCTATTCCGGCAATTTAAACAATTTCGACAATAATCGATATTTTCAATACTTGCTTTTTCAACTCGATATAGTAAGTTTCTCACATCTTACATGTTTCTTACATGTCTGAAAGCAACGAGTCGAATCTTGTAATCTTGATCATTAAAATTTATAATATTTACAAATGAACTTATAAGAATTAGTTTTTAGCATATTAAAAAAAAAGTCTCTCCTAAAGTTTCTTCGTATCTATCACAATCTTATTGTACATGCGTATTTTATTTCTCACTTAAAAGTGAGTTCCTTCTTATTTTAAAAGCGATTATTTTTTAATAGAACTATTATTTTATTATTCGCTATAGTACGTTCGTTTACAATCGTCACAATAAATCATGTAGATTATATTAAATATTTATCATTATCGATCTGTACAAAAGGATCGATTCACTCGAGCTAAAGGTTAAATTATTTTCATAAACATTTTCTTCGCCGCAGTGTCTATGCTATACTATTAAAAGATATAAAATTAAAATATTATGTAACGATTTTAAGATGTACCAATGTATTTTTCAACACGCCACAATTTGTATTTACGTGCATACATACACGCAGTAGAAATCCTGCGTGTAAGTATTCGAGACGACACGACAAAACACGATGTGAGAAACTTGAAGATGGTGCTGTTATTCCGACAGAATGGAACGAGATCTCGAAACGTTCTTTTCTTCTTTTCTTTTCTCTATTTTTTTTTTTTTTTTTTTNNTTTTTTTTTTATAAATTTTTTAAAAAAAAAAAAAAAGAAAAAGTCCATTTCAATCTCGGTCTTTTTTCCCCAATGGGCGCCGTCCATATATTAACGGATGGAAAGTAAACGTTTCGAAGTTATATGGGCCGTGAAAGGTTAATACGATTGACTGAAGGCGTTTTGACCATAATAAGCAAAAATTGAAACCTGATAAATCGTCCAAGTCTTCTTACATTATATTTCTTTTTCTGTGTGTATATGTGTATATATATATATATGTATGTATGTATATTCCGGTCATTAATTTTATATTGCCCGAAAAATACTTCACTGCATCTATCGTTGCACAAACATTCGCTCGAGAATAGCCTTTTATAGTTTGCAAAGTAATTGACATTCGCGTTTTTTTTTTTTTTTTTTTTTTTTTTTTTTTTTTTT
>NIPQ01093247.1:10327-23866 GCA_002806875.1 Lepidotrigona ventralis hoosana
TTTTTTTTTTTTTTTTTTTTTTTTTTTTTTTTTTTTTTTTTTTGATACGAGTACACTTCCGCAACAAACACTTTTTCCACGTTCGCTCAGGCTCTACTAAGAATTTCGCGTTATTGTCCCGTCATTTGTCCCTGTTGTTCCTCCCCTCTTGAGTTGGGATCGTTCGAGACTTAATGGTGTTACGTGTCTCTGCGCATGCTCCTCTTCGTTCTCCCGCTCTCTTCGCGTTTAAATCGCAACATCATTGTTCCAGAAAAAATGTTGCGACGTTTCTGTTCTTTGTTCCTTTATTGAAAATAATTGATCGAAGAAAACGAAAATGAAATTTCGTTTTTCACAGGATTTCACTTTAGGAAATAGATTTTAGGAAATCTTCGAATCGTTGTTGTAGCGACCACGTTATGATTCTTTGATAATTATTTTTGATAATAAAAAAAGATTGAAGGAAGTATAGGGTTATATAAGTATTTTTTACACACAATCAAGCCATTGTTTTCTATTTTCTTCCTCCAAATCATTAGCTGTTATTAAGTTCGTTCTATATTTTTTAACGACTTTAGAAAAGTGACTTGCCACCAAATATAGTTCACAAAGTCGAATTATATTTGGCGCCAAATAATTTCGACGAATCGAAACTTTGTTTTGTATTTACTTTTTTTTTTGGAGATATTCGTTACCATTTGCTCTGATGTATTTCTTAAACAATATAATTTTGTTTAAGACAAAAGACAATGTTCGTATCTTCCGAAAACATAAATATATTAAACTTTTGTTTAATATAAATATTTGGAAAGTATGAAATCGCTGAATCCCATTTCGTAGCAATACTTACGCTGAATATCCTGCATAATGTTCAAATATAAAAAGTACAATAGACAAAATTATATATCGACATTATCTACGCTCGTATCGAGTTTGTAATTTGAATAGATTGTCGGATGTCACTTGATCACCGTGATATTCTCCCGCAGTTAATATATGTAATCCCTTGATAGTCCATGAGGAACTAAAATACCTAACAGCTCGTTGAGGGATATTCGTATGAAATTGAAACTTTTTTTCATTTCAAAAACAGCTCAAAAAAGAATTGTTTTCACACATATATCCACAAAGTTGATAGAAATTTCTATCTCTCTCTAATTACCTCGATAAAGTATTTGAAACATCATTTTCTCTCAATATCTTTGAAAGCATCCGTGCAATTACACATACTTACCTGCATTTCATTTGCTAGTAATATGAGAACGCTTCTGTGGAGGATCTCATCGGGGGAGGGGATGAACAGCCGATAGATGCTTTTTAGAAGATCCGGAAGAGCACCCGATCTCGAGGAGACGCACGTTTTCGCAAAATCTTCTAATGTGTATCTCTCGTATTTATCAGGCGTTTTCGAATACGAATGGAAATTATCGTACAAGTCATTGATTTGGCCGACGAATTTCTCGATTATACGTAGCTTTTGATACAGACTTTGTGGCATCTTATTCAAAATTTGAGTTAAGATGGTGTCCAAATGTACGTTCATACGTTCCTCAAACGTGTTGATCTGTTGCGACACCTTCGATATACGATTTTTCAATTCATTCTCCATTCTGTGAATGAATGGCAAATTGTTGTCGTACTCGGAATCTTTCGGGCGTATCAAGTCCCACGACTCAAAGGCATACGCGATTACTTCGTGGCCGAATTTTATTAAATCTTTTACGTCAACATAACCAAATTGAGAGCTATACGTGAATTGCTCTACGCTAAGTAACAGGCAAATGAAAATGATCTTGCAGCTTGTAGTCATCTTTCTTAAATTCGGCGACGAATCCGAATCGAAAATATTAATATTCAGCTTTCACAAGTAACACCGATGTGATCTTGCTCTTCTTTCTTCTTTTACCGATTATTCATGCTCCTTATCACATGCTCCTTTTATTGTCACGAATTTTAATTACAAGGGAGCGGAATAAAATTTTTTTGGGGAAGCTCTCTTAATCAGCTCTCGTAAAACTGTACAAATTGACTTCTACTCCCTTGTTCATTGATCGTAGAATTACTACGAACTGACACAACAAATTTACAACAGAGCGCCTGCTGTTGGCTGCTGAAATGCTTTCCACTTACGGGATTGGTCAATCAAAGTGGAGATATATACCATGAATCTATGAATCACATACCCTATGGGAAACGGTCTCTTATTTGAATATTAAATACTTCATGTGTAACATGTTAACAATGTTATGTATGCAAAAGTAGATGATAAATGCATATGAACATACATGTTAAATAAATTTCAACCTTTGTACAAATTCATTTCAAGCAATGGATAACGTGCAGACATTTGACCGTCTTTTATGTACCTAGAATTTATTTTTCCCCATTTCGACAGCATTTTTCTGTAATAAAATTCGATTAATATTACAAAGAAATTTCTATTTCATTCTATTTCATCCAATTCTATGGATAATATTTAGAAATAATCAGAGTAAATTATTATAGGAAATAAATTTGTTTCGAGTACACTGTTTGTTAGGCCTTTTATGCATGTGTTAAAAACTAATACCTTCTAATACCATATTATGCATGTGTTAAAAACTAATACCTTCAAATACCAGAATGAAATGAAATTTCTCAATGAATCATTTTAATATTATGTAATACTATATGAATATCATAAAGTAATATTGTATATATTAATGATCATGTATTTTTATTTTAGGTTGCCTTTTATGAAATTTTAAATGGATTGTGGGTGCGCAATGGCCTTCAAATAAAAGGCCAAATTATGACGTACATACAGTGCAATTTTTGTAATTCAATGGTAGATGCGGATCTTTATCTGCTTCAAGTTTGTGCAACGAAGTTACAACCAGAGGTTTTTCTGAAAACAGTTGTTAAAAAGTAATTCTCAATATTTTATTAAGTATATGCATGTGTAAATTGCACATTAAAATTACACAACAATAATGACAATAATTTTGTTTAATTAGGTTTCATATAAAACAAGAGATGAGTCTTTGTTTGTACAGAACATCTCAAAATGAGTACATGGATGGAGAACATGATACGCCAATGTTAGAAAGTTTTTTAACATTTTTGGCTATATTAGTTAATGTTCGGACAAATTTAGGTAAATTTTTTGTGTTGTATTTTTTTATTTTTCATTAATAAATCATAGAATTTATATGTAACAAATATGTAACAAATATCTTATTGTAGGTTTGTCTGATCCTGAAATGTCCCGTTTAGAAATGGTTACTTTATTATCTATGGGAGATAAAACTCACAGTCAGTTAATGGAATTAATGCCAGAACGTTCTGGCAGTACACAAAATAGAGATTTTGAATCTGTATTAGCCGATGTAAGTTTTATGTTTCTTTAAAGGAAATAAAAACTCATTTCTTTTATCATAAATTGTAAAATATGATTCACAGGTTGCAGTGTATAGAGCACCTAATCTGGAAGCTAGTGGAAACATGCAGCAAGGAATGTATGGTCCAAAACCACGTTTGGTCTGGGAGGAATTATTTGATCCTTTACATGTATTACTAAGAGCAGCACAAAAAGGAGATTTCCAGATGGCAATGGATCGCTTTACTGAATAGTAAATAAGCTTGTTTAAAAACATAATTTTCAAACGTTTGAAAAAACATAAAACGTTATCTTAATATTAAAGTTTTTCTAATATATATAGAAAAGTATTAATTTATCTTAATGTATAATTCCTTTATTAAATATTTTTTATTTCAGTGTGAAACAATCAGGAAAATTGAAAAACAGTGCTATTCCATGGCCCCCGTTTAGGCATCCTGCTCCTGTTTCACCAGCATATGACGATCCACGAATCGTACTAAGATCAAGAGTTTTTCATGCTATGATTTTAATAATTTTGTATAAAGCGGTATATGGACATAATATATCAGAGCATGCAATGGCATTGACTATTTATTTATTAGAAATGGCAGTAATTACTGCAGAAATACGTGATAAATCTGTAAGTAATTAATTGTAACAGAATTTAAAGATTATAAAATAATAATATTATTTCCTTTTATTTTGATCAGATGAATTCTTTATGTCAATATACCAGTGATGAACCACCTCGTATAATAAAAGATATGGATTTAAGTAATTGGTATAAAAGTGATGATTTATCAGAAAACTTGAGGACTGTGATACCTCAAGTCATCTTGGTCCAAGAATCAGAGTCAAGTAATTCAGATAGTAAGTAAAATTAAATTATATTGCGTTATTTCTTACTGTGTTTGATACTTATTACTTTGATATTTTACAATTTTTCAGGCGACTTTGAGTGGGAAATTCAAGGTGATGTGACTGAAATGGGAACTTCCCTCATGATAAATGATGCAATAGATGAAGGTTCTTTAGAAGTTTTAGCTCTTCCATCTTTAGATACTATCAGTAATGATACTGCATTACAAATTGCTGTGAATACTTCTTTACCTGCTTTACCTCAAGCAAATGGTGAGTTTTGCTTCTGTATTTTCATATATTTTAAATAATCGTACAAAACGAATAAATCTTAATTAGTTATACTGTAAAATAAATGTTTGTAACTATTCTATTCTTGTAAGCTTTATAAATTTGATGTATACATCAGAAACAAGCAACTCTTTAAAATTCCTTTGTATAAAATATTTAATCTACTCTATTACAAAGTACAATACATTTTTTATATGATTATATATTCTTAACTAAAAGATGGATGTTTCGGTGTTATTTAGACATTTTATACAACATTACAATAACGTTCTATTTCCTTTCTTAATTATTTTGTAGACCAATTTCAATTAACTTTTGTACCTGAAGATGGAATTGTTACTATATCAGAAGCTAATAGTGAAGATGATTTAATATCTCTACAAAGAGCTTTGCCATCATCCACCGAAGAATCCATGGCCCTTGCCCTTGAATCACCTCCTTTACCAAACAGTATGTTATTTAATCTTTTCACCTTAACCATAGTTACATCCTTTTTATAAATGTTATGTATTGTCACAAAATACGCATAATTAAATATATTGACGAGAAGACATCAATTTTATGTAGAAACAAAAAAACGCGAAAATGAATATTTTCTGTAGTATTATTTTCTGTAGTATTACAATAGCATGTTTTCAGAGAAGAACATCATGTTTTTTTAACAATTTTGTATTTTTTTTAAAATCTTTATTAATTATGTATAGATATCGGTAGTCAACCTGCATTGCCACCTGCACCTCAACGGCCTGCTGTTATGGCTGGCAATGAAATAGTTGCTGCAACAACAGTGTACTCAAGACTCAGTAATTCTAGAGTAACAACAACAGAAATTGTCCCATCTACATCAAGTTCACATAAACACTTCAAAAGAAGAGATGCCCAGGTAGTAATTTATATATATTTTAATAAATCAAGCGCTGTATTTGCTAATTTATCATTTCATAAATTTTTTTCTTTTTTTTTTTGCAGGGTGGATCGTTACAATCACAAACTGTAAAAGTAGACGAAAGTATAATCACATTATTGTTAAAATTGCACTCACAGTTGTCAGGTGTCCCGGATAGTTACAATCTCGAACAGAGTACAATGATGGATAGTGAAGCTAGTAGTAGTTCAACCATAGAACCAACAGAATCGCGAATTGGTGATGGTCCGTTCTTTATTGCGCAACTACTGAACAAAATAGCAAACTTAAATCCTACGTGCAAAGATGCTATAAACGAAGCTAGGAACAAATTATGGCCAAGTATGCAGGAAAGCGAAGATAAACAACGAGAGAAAGAAGATCGGGAAAGAGAAGAGAGACGAAGACGGGCGAAAGAAAGGCAGCAAAAGTTAATGGCAGAATTCGCCAATAAACGAAAGCAATTCATGGAAAAAGCAATGGAAACAGGTAAGATGTAAAATATTTATAATATCTATAATACAGGTAAGATATAAAATATCTATAAGATATAAGATATAAAATATCATATTAGAATAATGTGAAATATAATAAATTTGGCTTGATATGTTTAAATAAATGAATAAAATTTTTAATTTTTTGTTTAGACGAAGCAGGAGTATCTGGTATGGATTGGGATCAAAAAGATAATGCTACCAAATTAACTAGCAAAAAAGAGTATGATTGTGTTATTTGCAGTCAAAGTAGTCCTAGTACCGAAGATAATCCTATGGGTCTTGTTGTATTAGTTCAAGTAATTAAGTTCATATAATTTTAATTTTATGATTACTTGTGCAAATTTTTATATAAATTCTATTTTTAGGGAACAAGTGTTATTGGTCACGAACGACAACAAGCAGATAGACTGGTTTTACCTACTTCTGACGATGATCCTCCTATACCAAAGTGTGATACACGTGGTGCCTATTTCGATCGTAGAATGGATGCAATGGACCGACATTTTGATACCGTAAATATTTAAGTTTTAATTTATAAATTATTAATTTCGCTAGAAGCAATTTATATTCACAATTACATTGATGTTTTACAGATTTCGTTGCTGTTATCCGTTAATCTAGGTTGGGAAGGTGGAGTGTACGTGCAAACGTGTGGACATCACTTACATTTAGATTGTTTATTGCCATATGTAAAGTCTCTTGATCATCAACAAAGACAACTTTCCCTTGCTGTAGATAGCGGTGAATATCTCTGTCCACTTTGTCGGCAATTAGCTAATTGTTTCCTTCCACTTTCCCCACAATTGGGGAAACGTGGAGCAATTGTACGATCGCCTTATGTACCTTTTACTACAATACTTCCGGAGATAAATAATCTATTGAAAGAAGTACAACGAAATCCATTAACGGTAAGTATCTCAAAAACTTTGTTTGCTTACAATTTTATATATTTTTTTGCAATTAATATAATCTACATTTTCTACAGAGACGAACATTTTTATCTGAAGCAATGCACAAAGCAGTACAGGACATGACAAGGTGCACAAATTCCAAGTGTCAACAACAGCATAGTTACAAAAGTTTGTTTGTTTTCATAACTTCTATAGCACGAACTAATTTCGAAATTGAACTTGTTCAACGTGGTGGGTCATTGTGTATTCCACCGCCTACTACGATACCTTTAAGGCCAAAACGTGATTGCATTGGTAAATTCATTTTATTAATCAATTCATTATTAAATTAGTAGATAATAATTAAATTAAAATAACTAGAATGATAGATTTTGCATTAATAATATTTTCTTTCAAGTTGCTCTTCTCCACGTTCTGGCAAAGAGCGCACGTCTGTGTATGTTCTGGCCGGTACAACACACATGGCAACAGCTATGCACTCCATTCGCTTTAACATTACACGAGGGAGAAGTCCCTTTACTTCTCAGAGATCCGACTGCTCTTCTCATACAGTTTATATTATTGCTACCTTTGCACGTGGATCAAGGTAAGTATACAAATTCATCTTTAAATGTATTTTTTTAATGATTTCATAAAACTGAATTATTTATTTTCAGCGTATTTCTCTAGTGTAGTAAAAATTATCTACAACTTATTGTATTATCAAGTTATAGTACAAATAAGCTGTGGTCTCACACAAGCAGAAAGAAATTCATTTTTAAGAAGAGAATGTGTTGAGCGTAGTTCTATGTCTTCTGAGACTATATTATGTAAAATTATTGAATATTTTAGTAATAGTCCACTTTACCATTCAGATACTGTACTATATGATCCATCCACTTCATCGTGCACACCATATGCACGAGATAAGATGCATAGTATTGAACAACAGGTAGGTGTAAATTAGTTAACGCAATTCGCGATTTTCATTCCGAGTTTAAAATACTTTTTGTCACGTAATTACATATTATTTCAGATACAATTTATGTGCTTACCGTTTTTACGAATAGCTGCATTACTCCGTTACCACTTATACGAGGAACCGTTACCTATAATTAGAGCCCCAGAAGCTGAATTTGCGAGATTAGTTCGTTATTTGGAATTAGTTACAGAAAGTATGGATTGGAATATGTTTAATTCAGCTATAGCTTTGAACTGGCAAGATAGCGAGAGTAGTGTAGCAGTGCCTCGTATGTGGTGCGATCAATTCCTTGCTTCTGTAAATCAAAGTGATACAGGCAGATATTTGATCATGGAACAGCACATATCATGGCAGGTACCCAAGCTACTTAGTCTTCCAAGAGAATATGAGAAGATTTTCACGGTATGTATTATCAATGTAGTATTATCTTTTATATGTTGTATATTGTATCTGTAATAGATTTATTTCTTTTTCTAGTATTATCATGGGCGACAGTGTTGTCAAGGTCATTCAATTCCGCAGGAGATTAGTATTTGCTTATTATGTGGTGCCATCGTTTGTTTAAAACCAAATCGGAAGCCGTGGAACGTATGCGAAGTTGTTCAAGTAAATACTATATATATATGCTTTATTTCATACGAGCAAAACATAATTGTGAAATTAAATAATCATAATGAAGTATAGTTATACAAACATAATCTTTTTCTGATTTATAGCATTCGATTGATTGCGGAGGTGGAACTGGTATATATCTGGTGGTAACATCAACCTATATTGTAGTAATTCGAGGTCAACGTGTTTGTTTATGGGGATCTTTATATCTCGATGATTTTGAGGAAGAAGATAGAGATCTGAAGTAAGGATGTTACTTTAAATCAGACAAAATATTGAAAAATAATAATCTATTTTTACAATTAATTTTGAGTTTTAGAATATTGATTAATTAATTAATTTATAATTTTTCTCTTTATAGACGCGGGAAACCTTTATATTTAAATCAAGATAGATACCAATTATTAGAGCAGCAATGGCTAGCGCATAGGTTTGACCATACGAAAAAAACATGGGTATGGCATCATGATATACTATAACATTGTTGAAAAGTGGTGCTCTAAAACGAGTACGAAACTTTCAACAGGTTTATTTCCATACAATGCCTCGCCAAGAAATAACATCGCTTTAAGAATTAACAGATTGCTCTAATACACTTTATGGATAATTATATTTATTATGACGCAGTGACGTAAGTAGACATAATATTGAATGAAAGTATTACAAGAAAAAAAATATGAGGTGAGAGCTGAATTAATATTGTTTATAGTCATAATACATGAAAGATTATATTCGAAGAAATGTATGTTTTGAATTATACATTGTACATTCTATTTAAGTATATACATACAAATTATGTCCTAATAAAAAAAAAGTACTTATTTAGTGTGTAGCATTTGTACTTAAGAGACGAATGTTATTGAATTTCTTAGTCGAAATTTCGGTTATACTAAGAATCGGATAAATTATATTGTTGAAGATAAATAATATCATACTATTAATGAAATTATGATTTTTTTCCGTCAAAATAAATTGAATTTATTGTGTGCTTTTTTCATTGTACGAAAAATATGGAAAGAAAATTCGTTATATTCTATAATTTATTATCACAATTACTTTTGTTGAAAAATTTTATTTCAAATATTTTTTTTTTTGTATTCTATTTACTCAGAAATAGAGTATTTTATAATTCATTAGTAAAGAAGGAGAAAAATATTGAAGGTCTATAAACATGACAAAATCAAAGACTGATGTCTTTATAAGGACTTTGTTTCTGGATAAATTTAAGAATGGGCTCGATTTTATCTCTGTTTTTTGTTATAACTCGCAACACTCGTTTATTCTGATTCTGAATTTGTACAAGCAAGATAGAAATATTGATCATACATGAATTTTTAATTAGGAGGTGAAGGGAAAATCTTTGTGTTAAATTGGCAGAGATTTTAAAAAATAATTTTCTTTTCTAGATTTGTTCATGTTTTTAATAAGAATGATATGTAAAAATTATGTTTGGAATATCAAATTAACATGTGTTTTTATTATTAAATCCAGAGTCAGCAATGTAGTAATAAGTGAGATTGTTATTAACACCATAAACGGTATTGTAAAATTTTCTCTTGTAAAAATAATTTTTATTCTAACTTAATAATGTGAATTTTTTGCAACAGTTCATGAGAAACTATAGAAAATTATTATCAATCAGTGAACTCGAGATTCAGACAATATTTGATGCATTATTTTTCTGTATGCATATTTATGGGCTGTGTATATGAACCTATAAACTCATTTTATTAAACGAACTATTTATCTACTCGTTTTTTCGCACCGGTGCATAAATGTTAATTAAGTAATTGAACTGTGGCAATTAAGTTGTTATTGTTTTTGAAGAAGCAATTTATATGCAAACAGTTTTAATTAAAAACTGATTTTAAATCTTGTTGTACATTTTGATTATTGGAACTTATAACAAAGAAAATTTTCGTTCAAGATTTCAATTTTTATTATTCTATGATTACACGGACAAGAAATTGCTTCTTCCAGATTATAGATCACTGTAAATGTGTAATAATGATAGGATGCCACACTTAAGATTGCTAGTTAACTCAAGATGATCTGTACATAGTTAATTATTTTTACGAATGTCTGCTTATAATGTTAAAAATTTGCAAATAATACATTAAGAAGTGCTAAAAAATAAATAATAATAGCGATTATCAATTCTGTTCAATGTATAAATAAAAGCAATTCTATTAAATGAAAAGATTGCCTTCTAATCCACAAGTATTTTTATTTGTTTCACTACTTCTTAAACGGTATGTAAACTAAATAGAGAAAGATGAAGAATCATTTATTTTCTAGATAATTATTACAAGTAATTTATGGTTTTGGCAAATGCAAACATGTTTTGTAAAATCGATGAAGCTAGATGCAATTTTACTGTAAATCTAACGATTATTACAATATTATTTATATCAAAATCATTTTCTGCTTTTTAGTTACGAAAATGAGTTACCCTTCTATTTAACAAGTGCTACAAGTTTCATAATAGAGTATCACTAAAAGTAATGTAACTATTATTTTTACTTATTTGCTCTATGCAAAACGTCTACTTAAATTACTTCCATTATTTAAAAAAAGCAAATATTGTTTAAAAATACAATAGTGAAAGAAAAATGCCAATTAATCTTTACACGTTATTAATGAAAACAGAAACTATATTACTTATCTGTACAAGAATAAATTTTATTACAATTTATAAAAATTTTGCCCTGTTAAATTAATGAATGAGTATTTTGTAATGAGGATGCTTACATAGCAATATATATTGCTTCAAACGAAAGTTATAAATTAAGAAACAAAAAATTTAGAAAATTTGTAAATCTTCGGCCCAATTAAAGAGTAATTTTTTTTTAAATAAAAATGTTACCTACATATATATATATATATGGAAAATATTACAGCATTACAAATAATTTATTATCAATTTGTATAACGATTTAAATTTTCATTATAATAGTTGTGATAAAAATCGAAATCTACAAGTTCTCCAGAAGCATCCACATTACTTACATTGAATTAATTGTTTTATAATTGTCCAAAAAGAAAATTAATTTTGTTTCATATCAGTGCATGCCAGTCAAAGTAGAAAATACTTCTGTATTAAAATTATATAAAAAAAAAAGCAAAGAGAAAATATTACAATTATTTCTTTTATTATAGACGTACCTTAAACGCAACAATTTTGTTTAAATCATGTTTACATTATACAATATTTGTCGTGCTTTAGTAATGAAATTAAAACTCTTGAAAACTTCTGTGATCTAAATCTAAGAATTTAGAAATCCATAAAATCTAAATATACAGCCAAATACTAANTTTTTTTTTTTTTTTTTTTTTTTTTTTTTTTTTTTTTTTTTTTTTTTTTTGCTTTTGTTGGATGAACATGTACATTGTATGAAACTGACTTGATAGTTTTAAAACTTGCCACGTTATTACAGGAATGTAGAACAGCACATCAAAATGTTACGTAAAAAACCAAATTACATGTTTTGTAACATACATATACATATACTGATAAACTTGTCCATTTCTTTACGATAGTCACTTTCACTTTAGAAGATATTAAAACTGAATAAATTTCTTCAGTAGTGACCTCCTGTCTGTTCTTGATATACTTCAATAACATCATCATTTTCCATTTCCAACTAAAAAAAACAATTTTAAGATCGTTATACTTGTCATATTGAATAAAGTATATTAAATATTTCTGCAGTGATGTTATTCGAAAATGTTAAGCTTCAAAATTTACCTGCTTTGGTGTTTCGTCATCGTTAATTCTTTTACCATCAAACAAAAACCTGAGTGACGTCATAGGAACACCCTGCAATAAATGTAGATACACTTATGTTTTAAAACATATAAAAATAACATTATTTTGATATAAAATCATTTTCCTCTATAAAATTCAAAAACACTTCAATAAGTTGCATTTTTATAAATATAAGAATTAAAAGATCTTCTAATCTCAATGATGTTGTATACTTTTATCGTACACGCGATTTGAGTTAATTATCAGGTATCAGTATGTGCAAAAAAAATTAAAAAAATTTAGGTGCTTTTTTGAAATTATAAATTATTCCTCAAAGATAAATTATCAAATTATCTATCGACGATATTTAAACACATTATCAGTTTATTCGGAGAAGTGAACGAACTGCGCGATATATGATTAACTTTTATTTATGAAAGTGAACCAACCACACGATCGCTATACGATTTCTTGAGTTTACCCATTTGAGTGGTCATCTTTACCCTAAAGTGAATTTCATTGCTGTCCTAGAAAAGAAAAGAAAAAAAGGAAATGACAAAACTTGTCATTGTGAGTCGTTGAAATAAAAGGCAAACGTGAAGACGTGAAATAGCAACTTCTTACATTTCCAACAACTTTAAGCTTGATGTATTCGGAATTCGCGTCACCTGGGCCGGCTTCGGGTTTTTGTTCCTAATGCACAAGGTTAGACCGATTAGGTTTAAAATATAATTGAACATTCGAATGTTGCGTTACGTTTATATTACGAAATGTCGACCGACCAGTTGCTCGTTAAAATCGAAAAGCTCACCTGATTATCGGACATGGTATTTAATTAAATATAACAATTCTTGACCACGCGCCAGAACAGTAACCAAACACAAGCACGCAATATGGCGCCGCACTTTTGTCAGTTTCACAGTCTTCTATTCTAAAAATAAAAATTTTAACGTTTGGTAACTATTTTCGTTCCAAAAGACATCGCTTTCTTACAGTTTCACGTAAAATTCATCTTTCAAAAGTTAATCGTTGCTTGTATATTTACATACACTTGTATATATGCATTCACGCACGAATATTCGGTTTTGCTATAGCAACGAAAACATTATCGTCATAAAATGATAATTTGATTTTTCTTTCTTTTTTTCACACACACACACACACACACACACACACACGTACTATTAATTATTTTCACGTTGATCGATTAATCATACTTCCCTTGATATATTTTATGAACGCAAATTAAAAATTTATACGTTTAAACTTACATACTTTGTACGTATGATGTTTTGAAAGTTCAGGATATTATGGTCAATAATACATAAAATGACAATATAGAATATTTACAATTATGAAAAATACAAAAAAAATGTTTAAAGAATTAAAAAAAAAAAAACAAGTATTACGATTT
>NIPQ01093248.1:0-18380 GCA_002806875.1 Lepidotrigona ventralis hoosana
AAAAAAAAAAAAAAAAAAAAAAAATGGTAAAAATTCAAGCGTCTATAAAAACACTGAAAAATTCTTTTTACGATCATCGGTTTCGAAAGTTGAAATTTTCCTCTTTGCAACGATCTCTTAAAATTTTCTGTGTGACTTGTTCTTCATCATTTTATTGAATTTCAAATATAATTGAAATTTCAAATTACAAATATTAGGATTAGGACAAACATGAATTTTAAATTTTAAACATCAGGATTAAATGGCGATAGGATTTCTCGTTCAAAGTTTTGTAAAACATACAAGAAAAATCGTTGTGAAGAGGAAAACTTGAATTTACGAGAACGTACAGTGTTTCATTTAATGTATAAGATTGTACAAAAATAGAATCATTCACATACAAAATATTATATTAAATATTGCACTTTGACAATTCATATAATTAAACAAAATTAAAATTGTTTCACTTGCCAAATATCATTGATGGTTATCGGACAATTTATATACTTTATTATGTTTATTTTTTCGCGTCATATGCAATTTTCTCAATTATTTAGAAATACGCAAAAATATTCCTCAGAAATGCACAGTCTAGTAATTACGTTTCGAAGGAAATCGAATCAATCCGCTCGGCGGATTGTTCGAAGGAATTGGAGATTCGCCGAAATGGCGCCTCCGCTCGAATGACAAGTTTTCATTTAGAGTTTACCGGTGATTCTAAAGAAAGAGAGTGCCGATCGATGCATAAATAATTGCTTACTTCTAAACGATCGTGTAGGCGTCACGTCCAACTTCCATCCGAAGCGAAACACTAGTAACGAAGAGGCATGAAACGCTTGAAAGTAGCCTTTCTATATTCAGTACAATCGAATGAATTAAAAATCAAAACTATCGCGCATCATACGTCCGCTATTGTTCTCTTCCTGTGAAAGAAAACCAGAAAACCAGTTCGTTCCAACAATATTAATATTTCACTTTCAGAACATCGGGAAATGGACTCCGACTTCGCCGATGTAAACTCCCATTGAAAATATCGAATTTCGTAGAAGGCGAACCTTTGAAAAAGAATCGCCGCGCGAACTTGGTGAAATACGCACAATAATACGAAATATTTCGAAAACAGGAGAAAGAAGAACATTACGGGAGAAACGTGGAAGGAAGAAAGAAAAAGGAAAGGTTTGAAATTCGACTTACGACGAGCGCCTATTATAGTCGTTGCAACCACCACGTAGCTGCGCTGCCGTCGACCTGATAATGGGGTGAGTTGGGGGTGAGACAGGGATGATTTGGCCAGTAGCATGCCGCCCTTCGTGCCATAAACATCGTGCAGCTCGCTCGAGACGGGAACGTCGATGGTATTCGTTCGTTTCATCTGACTGTTTCAAACCACTCTTGCGTCTGCAATCACACAGCGCGGCAGCATTGTCAGCTCCATTTGGAACGCGTGAGTACATTTCTCCAGCAACGGTTGAAACGGTCTACGTGCGCATCTACTTGCCAAGGGAAAGCTCTGGTATTTGAACAAACAGAGAAAGATTTACAGAGAGAGAAAACAGCGGATGGTCGATTGCTTTTGCACAATCAAAATCGTGACAAAGGGCGTGACGTTATGCGAATGACGTTACCCGAATGCGTATACTCGGCGAGTAGCTCGCCAAGTATCAGACGCGAATCCCCCTAATTAACAAACAGCATTCCCATTCATTTAATAGCTTGGCAGTCGCCGCGAGCGTTCGAACTTCCACGCAATACCGCCACGCACCTGTTCGAGCTTACGCGAAATCGAGTACGTTGTTAAATCGATCGTATTAGCGTGTACCTGTGTAGAAGGTTTTTCAAAGTTCGTTTCTTCCGGGGAATATTTCGGAATATACGCGCGAACAAAACGCACGTCATGAATCTCGCGACTGGTTGTCCAGTAATAATTAGATCGCGGATTTGTACGCATTTGTCGGAAATTCTGAAGCGCGGAAAATTACACGGGAGAATCTACAAAATGCAACTAAGTGCGTGAATTAATTTTCTACCTTTGTTTTCTAATTACGATCTCTCTCCGAATGTTTAAATGAATAATTAAATCTTCCACCTCTACGCGTTTGGACTTTTGCTCGTCAAAAAAATATTTTAACGTAAAGCAAGGAGAAAAAGAGAGAGAATTTGCGAACGGTACTTTTCTGCGTGTATTTAAAGGAAAAGTTAAATAACGACGCATGCACAGGGGAATATACGCAAGTTACGCGCGTAATAGAAGTTCCAGCGTTATCTGTAATATTTTGTTCATCTGATAGAAGTTCACGTTTAGATAAATGGAGTATAAATAAGCAAAAGGTCGTTCAATTCAGCACCAACTAAAATTCCGTTCCAATAAACGGAACTTGGATTACTCTACGGTTATTATCTTCTCCATATTCAGCTCTCCGAGAATGTTTCTCGATACAAAAGAGTGAAAATAGTAGACAAAACCGAATCAGGTCAAACGAATTTCACAGGCTTGAATAATAATGAACGGCCTGTGAATTTTGATGCATTTGCGAGAAATCTAAAGGAGCATATATAATCCGCAAATATAATATTCGTTATCATATTTAATAATTCAATATTACGTGAGTGAAATAAACATTAATTTGAACGAAATTTCGCAGCCTCATCCGTTGCGGATATTAGCTTAATCCCGTCGTTTAGTTTTATTAAAACAAAATTATATCGCAACTTTCAACAATTCACCGGCTTTTAATCCCTAATTCATTTCTAATTTGTCAAATGCACGCATCTCGCTGAACGCCAGTCGAATATTCGGATACTTTTAAATGAGATTACACAAAGATGGATATCAGAAATATGAATTTACGTAAGCATTTGCAACTGAATGATGAAATTAGCGTTATCGTTTGGCAGCATATTGCGTTACGATTTACAGTGTAGACACTAAACGAAAGTAATCAGAGGGAAAGTTACTTTCCCGATATGCAAGTAACTTCTCGCGTGAGGAGTGAACTTTCCCCACAGGTCGATTATACTCGAGGGGGGAAAAAAAAAAAGAATCATTAAATCCCTGGATAATTATTGCGTGACCAATCCAGCACCAACGACGAACTTTATTTTCCCTCCTGGTTTCACTCGCGCACGTTCAATAATTACCCAAACACACGCGATTTTTCAGTTGCCATCGTGAGAACGTTGTGCAGTCGCTCCACCTCGTCAATTACGAAATTCATTTATTTTGCATCGTCTTTGTCCGATAGCAATAAGTGCACGTTCAACTGTACGGTTGACTGTAGGGAAATTTTCGGCAACGACAGAAGTAGTTTCTCGAAAACTATACCGAACGTTTTTAATCGCACGATCGCTTAAAGTGTGTTCGATTCGCTCTCCTCGCAAGCGAGGGAGAAACTCGTGAATTTTTTAGCAAGGAAGAGAGCCGGTAGTGAAAAACAGGGAAGTTCAACGGAGTGCAATTAAGCTTTAAAACGAACGACGAATTCAAAAGTGAAATGCCATTCGCCGCGTATAATTTACTTCTGCCAAGGGGCCCGTGTTATTTTCAGGAGAATTTCTTTGCTCGATATTCCAAGAAAAAATGTCGAACGTAATGTCCTCGTCAAGCAAGATAACCGCAATTAAGATAACGAAAGAGTAAACGTTAACTTCAACATCAATTTTGTTGTCTCGTTTAACGACACGTGCAACAACTTCTTGTCGTAGACAAGAAGTAAAAACTGTAAAAAAACATGATAAAATATGACAGTGCATGATCTATTTTACTACCTCTCATTTCGCGTCCTCAAGGAAAGTGTATTACACTCATGAATCGTTTACCTCGAAATATACTTTCATACTTTGGAAAACTTAAATCTGTTTCTCCCGATAATTAATTCATCGAGTGTATATATTTTAACACTTTGTTTCAGCATCGTATAAATTGGAAGTTAAATATCACACACGTTGGCAATATTTATTGCTTCATTATTGTATTTCATCAGTGAATCGTTGAAAAAAAAATAGCAAATGACTTTTAATTGGAGTAAATAATCTCTCTCTCTCTTTCTCTTTCTTTCTCATGAATAAACGACATTGTAATTGTAGAGAATTTAACTGTGAAATAATTGGTATGATTGGTTAAAAAAAGAAATTTCGGATAATTACAATTTATAATTAAAAAAGCATAGTGTTGCTAAATAAAAGAAATAAAGTACGATGAACCAGTTTTACCAAAATTCATTAACGAACGGGTAATCGACAGGAACAATGTCGGTTGAAATTTCCAATCGCAATTTCGAAATTTCTAGCAAGTCTTCCATCGAAAATTAATACCTCCGCGCATCACTATTTTTTTCAATTTTCATGAAACAAGAAGGAAAACTGAAATGAAAATTCACGCACGTCAACAACAATTCCCTCGTAATTTCTCTCTCGAAAAATTCCCTGACAACGGGAGATACACGGCCCAGAAACACGCAACAAAATTACAATGTCAACAACCCGGAAAAACTATATCAAAACNATCTTGAGCGTTGATCTTCGAATAGAAAAGGACCGTGGCTAGTCAGACGCATTGTAGCGAACAATATGTTTTATCTTCCGTTCTTATCTGCCTCTCTGTAATTTTTCAGCGTGATTTATTTGATTCGCGGGACACGACGAGAGAGCAGTTTGAGAAATGAAATTCATGCTCTTTTAATTGAAATTTTGTTGTATATATACCTTTGTATTACGCCAATTGCTATTCATCTCTTTTTCACGGCGTGTTTCACCGATTTTCATCGGAACCGTTGTTAAAAATTTGTTGGCAAGTTTCAACGTTGATCTTTTTAAAAAAAAAAAAAAAATATAAATCCAATTTCGACTCGATAGAACGGACATATTTCGAACAATTGTAAAACGATTTTAAATTATTACGGTTAAAACTTTTAGTCGATCATCATTCTTGGTAATTTTTGGTCCATTTTATCTCTTGAATCTGAATTATTTTACACGAACGGCAGGGTTTCTTCTTCCGTGATAATTCGAATCCCCTCTTTTTTATTATAAAACTATTCACGGAACACTGATCCTGCTAAAATTCTGACAGAATATTAAACACTTTAGCGGTACTTTCACTTAAATTTTGAGATAAATTCTGAATCGGCCACTCGGCCGAACGCATAAAATACACCGAAGTGTTTTATATTTGAAGAGATTCACGTATTCGTTCGGCGTTCAACATCACGAAAACGAAATCTAATATTTCCAGTGAGGCCAGCTGGAGACCGCGTTTAAAACGATAGAAAAATATATTCTAATTCCCGGGATTACCCTGTCGATACAATTCATAGACAACGTGGCGTTTTAATTATTTGAGAGTCNTCCCCCTTTAAAAAAAAAAAAAAAAACGACCCTAAAGCAATCAACGTAGCGATTAATTGTTTAACTAATCCACTGTCATAACGATTATCTTCCCACGTTGCGTTGCCATTTGCAATTTGACCGAGCTTTTGACCGAAGGTTGCTCGAAACTCGCGTCATTAACAACTAATGAGAGCGTGTGGGTTTAGGAGAATGGAACATTGGCGGAATCGTGAAACGAGAATCTTCGTTGGCCTTCTCTTCAGAGCGAAATATCTCCCAATAGAAATATGAATATCCGCGAATGAACGTTCGCCTTCAAT
The DNA here is from genome assembly GCA_002806875.1 of Lepidotrigona ventralis hoosana. Classification (NCBI taxonomy): domain Eukaryota; kingdom Metazoa; phylum Arthropoda; class Insecta; order Hymenoptera; family Apidae; genus Lepidotrigona; species Lepidotrigona ventralis. The sequence goes on from NIPQ01093248.1 coordinate 5,625, forward strand.
TTCAAAAGGGTCGAGAAACGATCGCGGTGGCGATGAATCGGCGACATATAGCGAGTCAACGTTCGATTGAATTTCGATGTAACCAACGTCGAGTACAGAGTCACGTTCGCAATGAGAACTATGTCGCGATCATCGTTCGTCAGAATCCAATTGATCAGCTCGCTCGTGTCTCGAATAACGAGCGTTTTATTCCAGAAAATTTGCTACCAAAGTGGCAAGCATCGCAAAAATTGAACGGTTCAGGCTCGAGGGGTTGAAACTGCAAACACGATCGTTTATCAGTGTAGATTCGCGACTGGGATGACAAACGTACCGTTTCAAAGTAGAACGTCGAAGTAGAAATATCACGTAACTTGAATTTTCGTTAGAAACTCGTTCCATCAGAAAGGAATCTCCTATCGAAGTGAAAACATTTTAGAAAAACTTTTTAAAGAGCCGCGTGTTATACATTCTCGTTGCATTCATTTCGAGTAATTCACTCAGCGACAGGCAGAACAGAGTTAGAGAACTATATCCAACTAGTTCAACTCTGCTCTGCTCTGATCGTCAATTTTCCGTGGAATGTTTCGCTCTTACTGTCGCGCGACATTTTTTGGGCCGTGCGGAACCGTCTGCGGAATTCTCTTGGCAACGGTGAAAACATCGAAAACGGAGAGGATATCCTTATTAAAACTTTCTCAGCGCAGTGAACTCGTTTCTCAGAAACAGTTGACAGAATATACCCGCACTTTCAACAACTGACTGCAGGTATATTTTCATAAGTGTCGCGCGGTTTGAACTTTCGCTCGAGGAATTTCATTTTTCTGCTCGACTCTCCGCGACTCGTTAAACATTTCACTTTGTGTGTTACCGAGTACGGTTAAAGCTCGGGAAACAAATAAATCGCGTAAAGAGCGAGAAAAGAGAAAACAGAAAACTATTTCGAAAAATATGTGCCCTTTTATATACATATATATATATATATCGAAAGCTTTCGGCGATTATCGCCAAAGGGCAATTTCATTCTATCACAGAAACAGAAAAATTCTGGAAAATGAAAAATATAACACGTACAATGCAACTTGAAAACGTACACTTTCAACTTTCAACGGAGAGACAAACAAAGTGCAAAGAGCAGAAGAACTTCAGTCATACTTGAAGAAATACACCCTGCTGCAAAATTTTCCAAAATTTCTGTGAAAAATTTGCCTCTGATTTCTTTCGTTTTGTTGAAAAACATTGCTACCGAGAATTGGACCGATGCTTCGACCGCTCTGCTTCAACAGTTGGCGGTGTTAATTTGCAATTTCAAATTGAAATAGAATGGTTACTCTGCGACCGAGAACTTCCGACAGTCGCGAGACTAATCCGATGCAGTTCGCAGGCAGCGCGAAATGAAACGGACAAAACCTGCGTTCATCCGTGAGAGAGGGACGTTTTATATTTATACATTTTCAAAGGACGTCTTTCCCTGCTTTCGGTATCTCTCCACGGATTTGCCTCTCGACGCCAGCTGCCTGCGTGAATTGTATTTCACGAAATCCACATGGATGGTTCCGAGGAGAAATACGAAACACAAGAATACGCATTGTCGGCCGGATGACGTTGAAAGAGAAAGCACGTGTATTTTTCGAGCGTCGGTGAAACGTATGAATAAAGCTCGTACTACTGAGTTCTGACGGATAGACGAGTCCTTGCAATATTTTGAATTTCCTCCATTTTGCACTATTTCACTGACTGAACAAGCGCAGATCGTATCGACGCCTGGACGATCGTAACTTTCAACTATGACCGTTCTAACTAACTGACAGACTGAAACGTTACCGATGATTCTCGAGAGTTCCGAAATTCTTCGGGATTTTAAAATTCTCAGTAATCCTGAAAATTATCTAGTTCGAGAAATCTGAGATTTTCGAATTATGAACAATTTTTTTTGTTTCGTCATTACGTTCTTTCAGTCAAATACCTCACTATTTGAGACTCGTTACTTTGATCGATAAAATTTTGGGGAAACAGATGGATTCCGTTTCATTGTGACGAACTTGCGCAGAACTACCAAAATGATCAATTTTAATTTTAGCTACCTTAGATATTTTACAGATACAATACAGTGTATTTTTAAAGGAAATGAACGATTCTTCGTGAAATATATAAGTGAAAACATGCGTTGCGTTATAAAAAAAAAAATTCTGTGTTCCTTCACTATTAACGCCTCGGATGGAAATTTTATTACTTTTTTGAAATTTTGACAAAGTACAGCCGACAGTGAAAGTGCATTTATCACTTTGTAGCTTATAGTCGGCCAGTTATTTACGTTCCATGGAACTCTGCACGCCAATGACATTCGTCTTATTCTGGTCATTCGAAAATATTTATAGAGAGAGAAATCCATGTGATACGCTGCTTCTAACCAAGTCGAAGTGTTAATTCACGAAACGCAGAGCGAGAGGGACTACAAGCGGATGTGCAATTAATAGTACGCTCGCTGGTTGCATTCGTGTCGGAATCGCGGCATGCCTGCAAGATTGCTAGACGGTTGCACAAATGAAATAATTATACGCATACTTGCAGTTTCGCTTTAGCATGCTATCCGAAGGACTCTCTGTATGTATTTAGCAATTTGCATCGATGACTTGGCTCGCTAGCTAGAATTAACGTCGTTATTATGTAGAGAATCCGCCGCTCAATTTCGAAATTACGGCAAACGAGAGGCACCACAATGATATTCATAGAACGACCATAGCTCGCTAACAGGTGTTCCCAGTCCAGGATCAAGCGCTACCAAGGCACACTCGAAATCTGAACGTATGGAAATTTCACCAATTTAATTCTTCCTCGCCGATTTCCACTTCCGTACAATTGCAGATTTCTTTGCTCAAAGAGCACAGACCGGCTATACAATCGCTCCAATTGAAAATTTGAGAACTAACGATTGTTATGAATAAGTCACTTGCTATTTTCGAAGTATCCATTTACCAATGAATTCTCCACAATACCGAGTGACGTGATTGTTACCTTTAAGAAAATTCCAATTCTATATGTAGCTCTGTATTTTGAGAAAACCATTTTGTAATGGATGGATTTTCAAAAAAGATTAATCGACGAATGCATCAACGAATAAATAAAACGTGTGAAACACGAGGTATGAAAGATCAGCGTGGTTTAAAATCAGCGAACCAATAACCAGAGACCGTTGCACAATTCCATGCAAATGAATTTATTTATTTATTTTTTTTTTTTTTTTTTTTTTTTTTTTAATTGCGGAGCGAGTACGAAGAATTTCGTTTGCATAATTTTGCATGATCGGTGCGCATCGAAGCTTGAGAAAGTAATTGTCGCCCGATTGCGCAATAACAGGTAAAATGATTTTAGCCGAACGAAGAATAATTGAAAGGTAATTAAAAATGGAGGGAAACGATGCACGTTCGATTTGGATTTTCAGATTTAATAAGCCCGGCAATCAAGAGTCAATATGTAGTGGGCGAAGAGAAACACGCGAGGCAACGAAAAATGGTGGACAAAGAGGAAATAACGAAGACGCCCTCGCCGCTGAATATCAACGACGCGATCGAGGGCGAGGTATTGAATCAAAAGACTGCTAGGAGTAAGTATCAGAGAAAGCGTTAACTTTCCATTCCGATCGGAACGGAATCTGAAAATAAATAACTTCAGTTATTTCTCATCTTTTCATCCAGTAGCTTCGTCTCGATTAAACGAGCGAGAAAGTTTACAACACTTTCTTCCTCTGCTTTCCTGATTCTGAGAAACTACGATTTTTAGAAATCTCTCTCCGAAGGAAAATGTTGTGAAAGAAGTCGTTCGGAAAGTTCAGTGAATCGAAATAATGAAATGTTGATTTTCCGATCAAACAAACACTTTAGGGACCGATGTTCAATTAATGCAACGTTTTATCACCTGCAAATTTCCTTGATCAATCTGTCGCGGCAGAAACCACCATTTATTTCGTTAACTTCGACTTTTCCACCACTTATTTCAATTTCTTTTCTTTCTGTTTTATCGCGATAAGTCTTTTAAAATATTTTTCTCTGAATTTTCTGAACAATCCAACATAAACTAAAGGAAACAAATGTTGACTAAAGCGCAACAACTGAAAGATCCCGAAGAAACACACACTTTTCAACTAGTTCTAACGAAAAATCTCCCGTTTCCTTAGTACTTAGGAACGATCTTCTATTGTACGAGGCTGTGATAAAAAACGAAGCGGATACCGTTCGCAAAGTGCTCAAAGAGACGGTGGACGTCAATTCCAGGAACAATGTAAGTCGTAGAGAACGTGATAGAATAGAATGAATCCCGCAAACGTGGTAGAAATGGGTGAGAAAGAGAGAGAGGGAACGGAATAATCGGGTCGCGGTTAATGTCGATTCAGTTTCCGATAGAAAAATCGAATTTCCGGGAATCGGGAACGGGGAAACGTTACGGTTGAAAATAGAATCTTTCGCTTTGCGCTACTTCATTAACGCTAATGCCGTGCAAAACGTATTGTACCGGCGAATAACACGATTGCAGCAACCTCGCGTAGACGCGAGTGGTGAGCGTCTGACTACACACGAGGCATTACTACTCGAGGCTCCATTAGCGAAACATCGGAAATTTAATTAAGAAAATTTACCCGTTTACCCGAAATCATCGACGCCGTTCAACCATCTTCCATCTACTTGCATCTGATATTAATCCAAAGGAATTTTAATTCGAGCCGAGCGCCCGGCTGAACACGGACTATTCCACTTGAACGTGCTCACTTCTTTCTCTCTCTCTCTCTCTCTCTCTCTCTCTCTCTGCCGTTTAAAGGAGCAGAAATTTCGAATTTCTAACGCGTGAAAATTCATCGTCAAGCAACTAGAAGCTGCAGTCTAAAGTTTGATTCAATTTTGGAGATTCTACACTGAGATGAAATAACACTTTGTAAGTTTTAGCAATGCAACGTAAATTATTGTGGTTCGTCTGTATACTACTTGGTATAGTATAGTTATATCTGTCCTACGTAATATTAAATTATTCGCAAGAGGAATGAACGAAGAGGGGGGGGGGCGAGTAGTCACGATAATTCAACATCAACTGCAACGTTACAGAGACAAAATGATGATTGTTTAGTATGGTCGTGCGCCGATTCACTGGGCAGCGTCCAGGGGGAACACGGAGATCATCGAGATGCTGATACAGGCGAAATGCGACATCGAAGCCAGAGACAAGGTGACACATTCTCGTTGAAAATATATTCATACCGTTGAAATACGCAATCAAAGCAAATCAGATAACTACCTACAGGACAAATGAACATTCCCAACATTCGCGCTCGTGTGTTAATTATTTTTCAATTTTCCACTGTCCACGTTTGCGCGTTTTCCACGGTCGAGTGATATTCGTATCGATTTGACTGAAAACGCGAGCAAACGCGGCGGGTGCCCCCCCCTCCCCCCCGAGACGCCATATAGATTTCATATAAACTCAACATAATGTTAATTAAATTCCGTTTGCTGTGTTTCAAGTTCGGCATGCGTCCGTTACACATGGCGGCGCGATATGGGCACAGGGACGCCGTGAAAATGTTAATCAACGCCGGGGCGAGCGTGTCGGCGATGAACAAGGTGCGATAATTACAAAAAAACATCGGTGAGATTCGACCAAAACTCACTGACGGAATCAGTGAGAAGAGAGAGAGAGAATCGAAGCTGATACGAAGATACTTTCTTCTCTCACTGCGAATCAGAAAATCGAGTCACGAATCGAATTCTTTCGTTCTCAGATTCTTTCGTACGGTAGAGGTCTCGAACGTGATCTTATCGTCGGAAGTTCTCGTGGAGAACGTTTGAAATTAGAGTTGGAAAGGAGTAGTTCCAGTTCGTTTCGATTCAACGAGAACAATGCCCGATGAAAGATTTACGTATTTTACTGTCGATCGAGGCCGACGATATTCATTAAAGAGAGAGTAGTACACACATACACACACATANGCCGACGATATTCATTAAAGAGAGAGTAGTACACACACATACACACATACGTAACCGACAGTCTGTTTGTCACAGAAGCAACACACTCTCTTAATGTGCGCTGCTCAAGGCAACAACGTTCACGTGGTCGAGTATCTCGCGGAGGCAGTGGAATCGTTGAACGGAGATGCAACCGATTGCACCGGTGCAACCGCTCTTCATCACGCGGCCAGCGCTGGTCACCCAAGTATGATAACCGCGCTCGCCAACGTGCCAAGAATCGAACTGAATGCCACGGATAAAGTAAGAGCGTTTCACTCATAAAAGTGAAAATTTTTTCGAGCGTGTACATCCCCCACCTCCCCGATAATTTAAAAGAAAAAGCGAATCGAAGTGGAAGTGCAATTGATAAGAGCGAAAATTTTCCAATGAAATTATTATCCTCTGAAAACTCGGAAAATGCCTGAATTCGATGATTCGGAAATTCCAATCGGAATTGAAAATCTAGAAGAGTCGTTTCGTCCATTCTCTCGATGGAGCCGAGCTCGTCAACATTCCGCTGAAATGATTTATACTTTTGTTCGTTCAATTTGAATTCGAAGTTGCGAGTGTGAGAAGTTTCCGAGTGAAATTTCACTTGAATGAAATTTAACGGCTGATTTGGTATTTCGAAGCACTCGAAGATTTCATTCATCTTCGCTTCGTTCTTGGGTTTCACGTTGATTTTTTTTTTCTTTTTTTTTTCAAATTGAAAAGCGCGTGCTCTAAGATATCAATCCGTTCTGAACTGACGCGGCAATATAAATATCTGCATACGAAACCAAACGCAAAGGACCGAAGAAACTTCAATTTATACAGCGTGGTCTGCTTTCTCCCTCTCTCTGGATTTAGATAACAGAAAAACTAGGTCTCCGACATTAGCTATATTGCCTATCGCGAAGATAAATGAAATCCCCGAAGGAGAGAGTGCAAAGCACAGCTACGTGAATTTCAGGGAATCTTACGAAATTCGCATCGTTTCTACGGTGCTTTCATTTCCAGCTATCGTACGCTATTCAGTACGTATTCACGATCACGTTTCCCTTTAATTTTGGAACGACAAATTCAAAACAGAGTGACTTTCGTAAAATACCTATTTCGGAGGACCAGTTTCATCGATAGTGTAATACCAATAATTACTGATTATACTTTTAATCCTCTCGGGATTTCAATTTCTGATTCATGGAAAAATCACTGTTTCCATTCTTTCTGGCGTGAGAAAGAACTCCCCCCTCCCCCCGAGATCTAAGGTCCACCAAAATTGCGGTAAACACGCTCGTTGCATCGATCAAATGAGACACTTGCGAAAGTAACGATGTAAAATTGTCGAATGCCAAAGGGGTTAAAAGTTTCTCGTCCATTCGTAGAAAGGTCAGACGCCGGTGCACTATGCGTGCACGCAGGAGCATCTAGAAGCGGTGGAAGTTTTAATAGGACTGGGAGCGAACGTGGACGCCCAAGACAGTGAAGGGAACACACCGCTTCACGTGGCCACGAGAACGAGGCACACGGCAATAGCTCAATTGCTGTTAAGAACCGGGGCGAACACGGAATTAATCGACGAGGTAAATAACAGTTCAGCTTCGTCGGTCTTTCAACAATCAGCCCGCGCACGCCCGATTCGATCGTCCGTGCTTTTCTTTTCAGATGGGCTTCACTCCGCTTCACGTGGCTGCCAGTCAGGGTTGCAAAGGGATACTAGACTCGATGATTCAACACGGCGCCGCACTCAACAAACAATGCAAGGTACACACTTAAGGTACGTGTAATCGGCATCGAATAACTATCCATCATTCGGTGAATCGCTTTGCAGTACGGGAACACGCCTTTGCACTTGGCCTGTCAAAACAACGAGGTTGAAACGGTCGAGATACTGATCAATAAAGGCGTCGATCTCAACTGCTTGAACTCGGTGCGTATCAGTCGCTTTTTGTGTGTGTGTTTGCGTCGATCATCAATTTTACGTTTTTCACTCGTTCGTCGACACCGATCCGATCCGATTCTGTTGCAGAGATTACAGTCACCGATTCACATTGCCGCGGAAATGGGACACACGGATATTTGCGAGCTCTTGTTGGCGGCAGGTGCGAATATCGAGCAACAGGAACAGGTGAACCAACGATCCTGTTATCTCCTTTTCGTAATTTCGTCCTTCCCTATTTGTCTTTTAACAATGTGTCGCATTTGCGTTACACTCGTACGAAGCAGTTTGGAATTTCCAGTTGGCATTGCTACCCTGCCTCGACTGTCGCCGCCACGTTCGTCGAGTTTGAAACAAATTTCAAACTGCGTCTATTATATATGTAAAGTAAATTCGAGTATACATTGTAAAATAATTACTCCGACTCTGATACGATTATTACGATTACATAGCTCGACTATTAATACAAATTGTTACGTGTGACTCAATTAAGCGTATTGATTTGACACAGTTCATGCACGATTTGAAATTTTAGTAATGTGTGTAATCACGACAGTCGTTGACAATACGTTATGGGCAACACACCCCATATGGACACGAAACTTTCCCATAGTAAGTATGCAAATACCTTCGCGCGCTAGACTATAGCCATCGACCATAAACTTCCGAACTAGTTATAACTGTAGTACTACAATACGTTATGGGCAACACACCCCATATGGACACGAAACTTTCCCATAGTAAGTATGCAAATACCTTCGCGCGCTAGACTATAGCCATCGACCATAAACTTCCGAACTAGTTATAACTGTAGTACTGGTGAAATCTACGTTATGTGGGAAACTTAACCAGTTATATGTACGTATCGCGGTTTTCCTATCCTCCAACAGCAAACACTGAAACAGTCGCCGACGTGTCGTAATGTGCCAGACGCAATCACAGTGGGATAGATTTGCAATAGGAGGAAATGTTTTGTCTTTTTTACAATTTCCTGCAAAATTCCAACAATTCTTGTTATAAATCACTCGTCCGTAAATACGCTCGAAGGATTCTTACACTGTTTTGAAGCTCGAGTCTGCTTTGCAATGGCTGGAAAATTGTAGTCGGCAATCATCCGAAGATACAGAAATTCCGTCCAATTATCTGTCTTCCAATGGCACGATTTTTGACCAGCTGAACCGGCCAATATCACACCGTGCGTCGTTACCATTTTAATAATTTTCAACTGGCCGGATCAAATTCGACTCGATAGCAATGTTTGCACCACGTTTATATATTCTATTTCTTTGACCTTGGCTTCTCTAACTCCGCCTTATGATCGGATGAAATAATTAATTTTTATAATTATCTTGGTATTACGATTCATCTTGTCTTGTTAAATAATATTTTATAAAAACAGACCAACCAGTCAAATATTCTGGCTTGTTGAATCGTTCTAGAACCTTTCAAGACTCTCCCCTGGTTTAAGAGTGAAAACCTCGTTTGCAATATGAATCCATCGGGGGGAAAATGTCTCGCAACGACATGGCTCGTCGATCGAACGTAATCAAAGTAGATGTCTCTTCGTGTCGAGTATGTTAACCCCGGTTTAACACGAATGTGACGAGCTGACACACAGTCAACAAGACTACCTTCTCCGAGCAAAGTTTACACGAACAGGCTGGCGTACATGGTATTCCTCGATTCGAGAGTACGTCAGTCAACTTGGCAAACGACACACCGCAGTCTACGAGTTCGTTAAAATAAGGGTAAAACGAAGTTGTCTGGATGTTCACAGGGTGGGAAAACGCCGCTTTACATTGCGGCGAGGGGCAGTTTCACAGCTATCGTCGACATGATAATTAAAACCGCGAGACTGGACTACCCGACACCGGTAGGTGGTTAAAATCTTCTATTACGCTGGTGTAACACTCTTGGAACACTTGGAATACTCGTGCTTCTTGATTTGTTTGCAAGCTTTTGTAATGTCAATTCATTGAATTAAAATAAATTACTGAATTATAATCTTTCAACGTCACAATTACGTTATTACGATTCGTTTGATGCATCTATCTTTGTGTTATCCGTTTTCAAAATTAAGGAAATGTTTTTCTTACATTTGTGTGATCGTTGATATTGTTATTGCGACAAAAAAATTTTCTTCTCTTTTCGTCCACCTGGATCTCTCTCTCTCTCTCTCTCTCTCTGATCTAAACTGTAAAAATATTTTTTTTTAGGAAGATTCGACATCCGACAAAGAAATTCGGGATCTAACGCCAGCTAGGAGAAGATGGCGAGAAGGCTCGAGGGATGGAAGTATCTCCAGTAACAATGGCGCTCTTTCGGAGCACATTCGATCGATTTTGTGGAAGTTGGCGTACAAACAATTGGCACCCGAAGATTGGAAGAAACTGGCGTTACACTGGGCGTTTACATACGATCAGATTCAAGCGATCGAGCACCAGTACACTGGTAAAATAATTATTTTACACACGAGAGAGTTTCAAACTGAGACGTGCAAGATTGCAAGCAGTCATCGAGGTACAAAGCTCTAGTTTCTTACTTGGATCTAATCAATTCGTACAGATAAATTTTAAAAAAATTTTCAGCGAACTGTAATTTTTAACTCTCAGAGCATACGACTGACTCGTATACATTCATTCTTTATTTTGAACTCTGAGAACTTTTCCCCAGAGAATTTTCAATATGAATAAATTGAGCAGGCTCGATACGACCCAAGGATTAAAATAATTTTGTATCTCGATGTTCCCTCCGTAAATCCAAGAACAGCCTTATGAAAAGGACGATAAAGCTCCTCTTCTAGGTCCTTCGAGTTACAAAGAACACGGTTTCCGAATGCTGATGATCTGGGCATCAGGATTAAATCCCGAGGTCTCTGTGGGCAAAGAACTTTGCGACGCATTGTCCGCGGTGGATAAGAATTCCATAGCTGGTAAAAACATCTCTCGATATATCGATTCTCTGTCGAGAAATGTGTGAAAATAGAGGGGAAAGTATCGTTGAAATTTCAGAATCCGTACGAAAGCACATGGATCAAGAGAAAGAAGGGAAGACGAAATTGAACAAGCAGCGATGTCACAAATGCTCCATCACCTAAGCACAGCGACCGACAGCGATTCTGTCCGAGTCGGAAGGAAATTACAAAGGACGGAAGTCGGAGAAATTCGGAAGATCTTCAGTAGGAAATCTCTAGCGATGTTCGCGGTGTGACATATCCGTAGAGACGCCTGGTCTTGCATTTTTTTACAGTATATGTTTCAACATAGAGACGCGTTCCATAGCGAAATTACGTTCGCATAGCGTTCGAGAAGAGGATCAACGAAGCCTGCTCTACTACTAGTCAACGAATGCTCTCGATCTGTCGTGATATCTGTGTTCGCGCGAGTGCACAAACTTTTCACAGTCTACGTCTTTCTTGCCCGTAAGTCTTTGTACGCATCTCTTAGGAAATTCGAACGACTCGGAAGCGGCGTAACTTTCATTCTTGTTCGTTGGTTGAACAAACGATCGACGTTCGAAGCCGTCCTACTTCATTCTGACCTTTCCTCCAAGTACGTTCATACTGTCGCGCGGCAATGCTACACGAAACTTCAACAACTGTACATACACGAAGTACATTTTAGAACAAAGGCGAGAGATTTTACAGGGCTTTCGGTGTGATAAAAGAAAGATATAGAGATTAGACGAAGGAAACTATCACGAAAAGTTTGAATTCGTTGTACAATTCGAGAAAGACAATCTACATATCCGAGTATTATGTACAATTAAATAAACGCGTGATTAAAAGTCTGTAGATATTTTTAAGTAGTTGTTCTTCCCCTTTCAATTGTCAACGATGTATTACAATATACTTATCAGAATAATTATCCATTAAAAACAAAATCTAATTCACGTCTCTCGAGCAATATTCTCGATATTGAAAATTAGTATTGTAATTTTTACTAATTTGTCAATGTGCATGTTTAACGCTAGAACAACTCCAACGTACATCTATGTATATACTACATATACATCGATCATTTCAATTAAATCGTTTAAAGATAAAATTTAGGATACCTGTCCTATGTATCTTTTGAAATTGCCAGAAAAAAAGGAAGAAAGAAGTTCCGGTATTGATGTCAAACTAGTAACGATCAATTTGCTACGAATAAAACAAATAAATAAATGAACTCTTACCTTAAATCGGCTCTCTCGGTTCTCGAATCTTCGATCTTGAAAATAACAACTTGTTGTCGAGGGATGATGATAAGGGATGATGGCAGTCAGTGTGAAAGGTTGTTCAGGCAAGTTGTTCAGGATAGTTGACAGGATAATGGTATGTGTGTGTGTGTCAGGGATACCCTAAACAGAGTGTTCTATTAAAATGTGAATGTTTATTAATCCATATGGAATATTCATTTGCTTCTATACTATAAAAGAATGCATTTCTTGCTGTTTCCGCCCACGCAAATATATAACAAAATATTACGAACGATATCTGTCGTCATCTCTTCGTTATCACCGTCATAATTATTTACGTTGTTGATTCGTACTAATTATCGGCGACGATATTAATGTAAACGGGGCTCGTCAATGGCAATTAATTGTTACTCATAATCGTCTATTGTATCGAGAATTATACAAACCGTACGTTTAACCGGGGGGTTGTGGCGGTGGCGATGGGAGGGGGAGGGGGGATTATAAATAAAAACGTCGGACTTCCTAACCCTTAACATTACAATTAAGTGCTAATCGGTAATTAATTAGTTAATCATTATTATTACAATGAGAATCACTATATAACTCGTGGCTTCATCGATCACTATACGCAATATATCAGCCTTTCTCTGTTTTGTGTTTACCGCGCGTTCGAACACCTATATA
>NIPQ01093249.1:0-10000 GCA_002806875.1 Lepidotrigona ventralis hoosana
GTTTACATGATACAGAATTTAATGGATTAATTACGACTGACGACTGTTTATTAATTTCTTATTTTAATTTCACTATTTTATATATATTCTTGGAAATTTATTTGTAACTTGGTAACCAATAATTTATTGTATCTCCATGGTAACTTTTTGTAAGACTGAAGATGTCGCTACATGTCTATAAAGTGCTGCCAACTACATATTTCTCAGTCTCGTGAGAACTAAAAAGAGAAAAATGGGAAATCCAATAGATGGCACGACATATATCGATCGAAAGTCGGTACACTTTAGTTCCAAAAGTCACCGGTAGACGGCAGCATCGGTAGCCTTTCGTAGATAAAGAAGACAGCGTGCGACAAGGACAGACTCATATTGTGCGGCAAACAAAAAACACGAGCACAGTCGAGAATACAAAATAATATGATTTTCTTCCGGTTCTAAACAATTTCTCCTGATTCGACAAAGTTTCAACAATAATTTATTAAAAAAAAAAATTAGATCAATAGTAAAAAATTATATCACATATTACGTACGTTACGTTAAAGATAAGCAATATGATATGGATTCGTCTTTGACAATATTAGCAGGGTCATGATCTCGATTACTACCAACATACGATGCGATTAATATCGATATCCACATGTAAGTACGATTTAATTCAAATACAGTAGAATTAAAACGATAGAAAATAGGAATGAAGTGAATAACGAAAATGAGGCATGTGATACATGACGTATCATTTTAATATGACCTTAACGTCTCTTTTCTGTTTTAAACGAAAAAAAAAGATTGCTGTACGAACGCTGTACGAACCTTTCTATCATTTATTTTGTTCGAAACGATCTTTGATTTTCCAAGCAGAGATACTATATAAAAATTCAGTCAAACGACGATTTTATTTTATCGGAATCATGAAAGATCCGTGATATAAATATATAATAACGATAGTGATGATAATATAATAACAATAACAAAAATATTGACATATGAATCTGTTTATGTTGTAATTAAAAACCAGCAAAGGCATTCATAAAACGATAATCTTTTGTTCACTCTGTATTATAAATTTTATTAAATGCGTACATATCACATAGGTGTATATATAATAAATCATCTTTCCTTAGATAGAAAGAGAGAAAGAAAATTCTATTTTCGTCGGATTTTTAAAAATTGCGTAATTAATTAATTTATTGTTTTAATCGTTGGTCGTTTTAATCGACCGACGAAACGGCTGATACGAGAAAAATTAGATTTGTATTTAAAAAAATATAAAGGGACACATGCACATATGGTTAAACATATGGCACGCAGTAGAAAAAGCTCCATTAGCCGTATTATGCGACTAGAGCGCAACATTTGTACGAACCAATTTTCGTTCGTACTAAAATAATCACTTACTGAGTTATCAAAGTTCTACTTCTTATTATTTACATATCTTATCCTACACTACGCAGCTTAAGGTTGTATGCACACAGAGCACCGTATCTTTCATCTTGTCGTATTTTCTTTCTAGTCTTGTCGATATGAATTTTTTATTCAAAACGACAAACTAACTATGATTGCTCCTTTCGCATTTAGAATTTTCAAGAAATATTTTTGATATTTTCTTTAGTATTAGGGATTAAGTATGAGTACGTAGTCGAGCTTAGAAATCTGTCAATGATATAATTAATTAAGAAATTGAACGGCTGTTTGGAATGGATGAACGCTTTGAGCATCTGTTGCAGTAAAGTAAATGATGACACTTCAATGAGTAATAACATCATAAAAGTTTACGCAAATATCTTGGTATATCTGATACCAAGTTTAGAACACGTATCAGATATTTAAAAAGAAATAATCAATTAATAGAAAATCAATTGCTTCTTGAAACTTTGATTGATAAAATTTCAAAAGCTCAAATAATTGTATCGATGCAAATTAACGATCGTATTGCTAGTATATGTTATTAGCCAGTTAGTATATTATTATTATTATTTCATGTCGATCGTCTTTATGCGTGTATATATATATATATATATATATATACATATACTTATATCAAGTTTATATGACGTCGATGATACGTGCATCAGGCCGCTGTCTATTTATACAGTTTCTATCTAGTTATTGAATTTTAAAACAAAAGCGTACAAATGTTGATACTTTTATCATGTACGTATGTATATCGTAGAAAGTCGATTGAAATATCGATATATATATATATATATATATAAAGTAAAATTTGACATTCGAAACGTAAAGGATAAACTTGACCAACAGCAATAGTACAATTTATTAGTTTATCCACTGTTGTGCGAATAATTAATGCGCGTTATGAAACACCCTGTCTGCCGCCAATGCAGCGTCTGACATACTGAAGGTTCGCATACAGTGGTGTATCATGCGGTTTCCCACTTTTATAAATTCTTCCAACGTATCTTTCATGGCGTATCATTATCCGTTTGTGATATGATCGATCGCGCCGAAGAATA
Source organism: Lepidotrigona ventralis hoosana (assembly GCA_002806875.1). Lineage (NCBI taxonomy): Eukaryota > Metazoa > Arthropoda > Insecta > Hymenoptera > Apidae > Lepidotrigona > Lepidotrigona ventralis. The sequence goes on from NIPQ01093249.1 coordinate 2,472, forward strand.
GCAACTTGTTCAAAAAAGTTCGATCAAGCTTCTCGTCTCTCCTCCTTTATTTTCATCAAAAGTTATGTCAGTTGAACATTCTATACTTATTTGACTGAAAATTTCCAAAGAAAGAATCTCGTACGAAACTGCAAACTTTGAATAATTCAGTTCTTCATTTACAGCTGAATCTACATTCTATTTGAATTTATTTAAATTAGCTGTGTGTATACGTTGCGTGTATAGTTTTCGACAGAGAACAATGTAACAAATTCACTGTGAGGAATAAACAGACAGACAGGGGGAGAAAATTATTATACTTAAATGTCACGTCGTTGTTTGATAATTGTCTTACTTGAAAATTTAGATACAAAATGGGTACACATACGTGTGTACGTGTAATTGTCCGTATTAGGTGGACAACGCATGATTGTTAAAACGAAGATATTAACCTAAACCACCTATACGAACTTTCTCGGATGTTTACATTCAGCAAGTACATGATATTGACAGGTTAAGGCAGAGTTTAATTTGAATAAAATGTGATCATAGTTTCATTGTCGCGCCTTTACCACGTACGGCCGTGGAAAGATATATCGCGCGCGCATACTCACTATGTCCTCGGTTAGCTCGAACTTACTTTACCTACATATATAAACGACGATACGTGCACTCAGTTCGATGACTAAAAGAGAATCGGATGGTGTTACAGTGCTTCACTGGGCTTACCACTCGATTTATTTGTTTCGTTATTAAACAGGAGTTATGTGAACATTTGCAACGTACGTGCAACGAGTGAAAATGAACGTTTCAAACATCGAGTTGCTCGAACAGTTCAAACACGCGGGGAAACTTTGGTATCTCGTTAACCCCTACGAAACAATTTTCCAATTCCCGCATCAAGTTCCCGATTATCAGCAGCAGGTAACAACGCAACACGTTAAAATTTCTTCTTTCATTATTCGACGCTCCGTCAATGAATAATAACGTAGTAAGTACACATGTACATGTACATGCGTGTCGTAAACGTGTAATTATCAATAATTGCAATTATCAGGCAAGTAACAGGCATTATTAAGAAATTACGTCAAGAGGGGTAGCAAGTTTCCGACAAGTTTCTTACTTGTTTTCTTCATATTTACTCTTATCTTTTAGTTTCTCATTCTTTCAGCTTTCAGTTTTCAGTTTTCATCTTAGTTGATAGACAATTGAGTATTTGCATATTTTTTTGAGCGATCCACACAATATATACTCGGCAATGTATGCAAGAAAAACAACCATGTTAAAACAGAGATATATAAAATAAAGCGAAACGTACGCTTACTACTTGCTTACTCACTTGCCATCTTTCAACTGTTGTTTATTATTTATCTGCTTAAAATTGCTTATATTCGCCTAATGATTTATGCGGAAGAAAGTTTCGAAATGACTCTGCACGAAATGACAATGCACGAATATCTATGTATTATGTGCTTGCACATATTACCGATAATAATCAAACACAGGCCACCATTACACCAATCAAGATATGTAAAAGTAAATGTAAATTAAGATAAAATAAATACATAGGTATGGTTACCATTCTTGGTGCTTATCGTATTGGAGCAAATTATATTGTTATCCAAGAAAAAGAGATTTCGTCTGAACGATCAAGTGACGTCCTTATCCCACTGGATATTTTACGAAACTGGCCGGTAAGCATAGGTAACGTTTTCATCACTTTGGCGCTTATTATTCAAATACTCGTATAATCACGTCATTATACACTACAAAAATAAATGTACAATCTCACTCAATTGTAAAATCTCAAAAAAAGATTGTACATGAAAAGAGATCAGGAATTGCACTATTGTTTCATAATTATCATGCGATATATATATATATATATATATATATATATATATATATATATATATATANATATATAGCTTCTTCAGCTTGACATTAATGACATCAAGTTAGCGTTTCTATCGCTTGAATGTAACTTTGAAGCATAAGCACGCACAGTTCATAGTTGAAAGGCATGGGACAAATTTCAAGTAATCTAATGTAAAATATCTTGGACGAAACATTGCAGTATTGTGTCCCGTGGTGGCGAGTATTACGCGTACATCGTAATTTACGAGAGATACCGCTGGTGGAGTCTGCCTTGGGAGTCAGCATGGACTTGGTGTATCACTGCCGTGGGGGTGGATTTCTGTTACTACTGGGTTCACCGCAGTAACCACGGTTAAATTCCTATCCAACCATGTGTGTGTGTGTGTGTGATTGTCGATCCTCTAGCTGACAAATTTATAGCGTTTCTCGCCCGTTTGCAGAGGTACACTTTTTATGGGCTCAGCATCAAGTGCATCATAGCAGCGAAGAGTTCAATCTCGCGGTCGGTCTGCGGCAATCTGTCTTGCAACACTGGTGTAACTTTGTAAGTATCGCTCGTCTTACAAGATTGCACGTACGTGCGTACATTACATTGATCCATGTAATTACACGATCCACGGCTGATCGGATGATTGAAAAAAACGGGCCGTTGCATCTGCGTCCACATTGCGTCCATTCTTTTCTTTTCTTTTTATTAACGCGCGAATAAACTGACAAAAATAGTTATGGACAAAAGAATGTATCAACACTGGCAAGACTATCCTCGTTATCTCATCTCACTTGTCGATGTGAAATCTTTGTCGAGAGTCAACTCGTCGTCGGCAAAAGTGGAAGAAGCAAACACATTTTGATCAACGTACGATTTTCTTTGTCTTTTCGAATCACGTCTTTGTAAGTTATTGAGTATTTTCAAATTAAATTATCCAAGGCCAAGTTATATTTCATATTTCAAAGAATTTCAAATTAATTACAAATGGATGTATCTAATTTCACGTAAATTTTACATAACATGTTATCCGAGTCAAAAAGTCGACGATGACGTTACGAAACTGTGAAAATGGAAATACCATGTACATTACAATAACTTTAATAATAATAATAATCAAACGTGGAAAGACGTTGCTTGACGTTCAACGTCAAGCATAGGTATGTTACCTATACCGTCTAAGATACACATGTGTGTGATCCGTTTACAGATGTTGTACTTGCCACTTGCATTATTTATACCGCCGTCGCATTTCATCGCGCACAATCAGTTCAATTTAATTTATCAACTATGGATTCACACAACTGTCATTGACGATCTGGGACCGTTAGAATTAATATTCAATACGCCGAAACATCATCGTGTACATCATGGTGCGTACTTTATACCATGTAATACAATGTAATACATGCAATGATATTGTTATTCGCTGTTGTTAGATATATATATATATATATGTATGTATGTATGCATACGCAACGCACATTACCGTTAATCACAAGTGTCACGTGTTGTTTCGAATAGGTTGCAACTTATATTGCCTGGACAAAAACTACGGCGGTGTGCTGATTATATGGGACAAGCTGTTTGGGACATTTATGAACGAAAAAGAAAAGGAAAAGATAATCTATGGCTTAGTCGTTAGTCCTCAGTCTTTTAATCCCTTATATTTACAGGTAAGAAACTGTAATGCAATGCAATACATGTATACATGTATACATGTATACATGTATGCGCGTAACTGTTCTTCGTAATTAGATCATATCTGTACCTTTATGCAATCAATCTAATAAAATGTATAATCACTCCGTTACGTAAATTGACAATTACGCAGATATATATCCGATCGATATGATTTCAAAGTTACACGATTCGATATGCCTTGACGAATACATTAGTATTGGCAATTAGTTCAAATATGCATTTTCAATTGCATTTTCAGTTGAAAGGTTGGAGATCGAGGGATAGTCACATACATTCACTCTATACCTTGTACCTGTAGTACGATTACTTACACACGTACAATTACAATTTCACTAGTACTTGAGTATATAGTATATAGTTATCTACATCCGTACATGGCACAACAATCTCATCTTTTGTCGATGAAATGAATTTTTAAATAACTTACTTTGTTTTACTTTGTTGCAGATATTTTACACTGTACAATTAATTCAAAAGAGCATAGAAATGCCAAGTTTCACGAACAAGTTGGCTGTTTTTTGGAAAGGTCCTAGTTGGTTTCCAGGTGGTCCCCGCTTAGGTCTAGACGAATATAAAATCAACGTAAGTTTTACTGTCTTAAAAACTTAATTTATTATTATATTACAATATTATCCACGTAGATGCATGAACAGATAAACGATTAAGACAACGATAAGAGGATTAAACTAGAAAAATGCAATATCTCGTTAAATAATATTTGAGAATGAATAATTTGTTTTGAAGAATACTAATGAACTTATGTAATTGGTATACGTGTAACAGTAGCTGACTGCTGACATGACACGAGTAGTATTATCTACTAGTTTCAATCGCCATGACTGCGTAAACCGGTTTGATTTTACTACTTGGGTCTTCCTTTACCTACCGCGTACAACACTGAATCGTAATCATGAAACGCCAACGTATACAATATTCATTCCAAAGCACGAAAACAATAACATTGTCGTTGCTTCCAATAGGTTACATCTAGGATTAAATATGACAATTACACGTCGCTGTGGCAAAACTTTTACATAATTGTGCACTTTTGCCTGATCCTTCATCAGCATGTTCAAATATATGAGGAAACGCAGGTGAGAGTACATCATTTGTAAAGAGATAAAAATTGAATCTAGCATTTCTCCGGCAATGTTAATCACAATCTTTGAAAGCTATGCGAAATAAACAGATGAAAGATAATTGCCAAACTTTCCTTCACAGGATTTGAGGACCGTATCGTCATCAGGACTTGTGCTTATTAATAATTTGCTTGCTCTTACCGTTATTGGTTTGTTATTCGACAAGTCGACGTATGCTGGTGTCGTAGAATTTGTTCGATGCCTCGTTTATTTAATTTTCTCCACAACAATGTACAATGTACACTCGATAAATTTGTACGTGTATTATGGATGTGCAACTTCCTGTTGCATCTGGATGTTATATTTTCTTTTTACAACAAAATCAAATTTCACAAATGTAAGCAAGTAGCGGAGAAACGTAGGCTGCAGTTTTATACGAAATACGAAAATGTTTGTTTACTTTACCATACTATGCCACGTTTGTCTAAGAAATAATACATCATTCAATATCGTGATTGTACAAATTTCACAGACATCAATAAACATCTTGAAATATATGTACACGTATAACGTATAATGTAAAAATTAACGTAAAGTTCTTCGATATCTACGCTTGTGTAAATAAAAAGCTAGTTATATTTATTTTGCACATACGCACGTACGTATGTATAAAAACGTTTTTACAATAAAGATCCATTGAAAGAAGAGCATGTGACAGCATGCGTCATTTTCTACATGATACATTGATTTTAGCGTATCACGCGTATGATAAAAAGGTTCAATAAAATATTTTCCATAAGCAACGAGAAAAGATGGATAGATACGACTTTCTGACCACGATTAACATACAGTGGTAATTAAGGAGAATATCATGGAATATGGCGGGGAATATTTTTCGCAAACAAAATTTACAAAAGTTTAATCCGTGATCGAGTCTTTCTATCCGACAGACCCGAACGGCTTTGCGTCGTCAGACGTTCGATCGAATGGATCCAATTTCCTGCAGGTTATTCGAATAATTCGAATGGACAAAAGAATTGGATTTTTTCTCGTTGCATTTCATTTACACGAAATAAATATCGTTCCATGAATAACGAGAGTATTTTTAATTGTTAGTATCGTAAATAATTAAATTACGTACAGAGTAGATACAAAGTTGTTGCATAATTAAAGTCGTACGAAATAAACAAATGTGAAATCGTAGTAGATACATTGGGAGGGGGGTTTCAATAAAACAATGTCATTTTGTTCGTATAGATTTATAGATTTATAGATTTTCATCGATAAAAGGAAAAACAGATTACGAAGACAGAGACGAAAGGCATTGTGAAAAATTTTGACGTAACGTAAAGTTCGCAGACGATCGGTAGCACAATCGCAACTATCGCGATCGATAGTCGAAAGAGTCGGCGTCGACGTACGAATGAAAGCAAGATTATCCGTTTTCACTTTACATAAATACAAAAAATGTCTACAACAAACATACGCATGTATGCCATATGTATGTATGTATGTATGTATGTATGTATGTATGTATGTATGTATGTATGTATGTATGTATGTATGTATGTATGTATGGATGTATGTATATAATTAATAATTGGAGAATGCACTCTCTCGATAGTTTCTTCCTAATATCTTAAACATTACGATTTGTATATAAAATTTTCTATTCAATTAATATTTATTTGTTCTGTCGTGAACACTTGCAATTAATTAACGAGTATCAGAGCTCGTAAACGTTATCTGAAAATCAGTATCGAATATAAAGTGTTTTCACAACTGTTTCAACACCTTGAGAAAGCGTAGTCACAAAGACACGTTACAATCGAAATTGTATAATTTACAAAACATGACACTTTACGTGTATAATAGTATTACATATCATACAAGTACGGTACAAGGACATGGAAATAACATTGAAAAGTACAATTTCCCAACGCGAATAATTAATTACTACAAACAATCGTGAACAACGAAGCATGACATTGGCAATTATCTAAAAAAAGTAACAAGTAAGTAAATCGAAAGCAATTAGATGCCTGGTATGGATATAGATTTCACAATACGAAATAAGTGTAAGCGTCATTCGCATCGTATCTCTCTATCTCTCGATTCGATAACAATTCTATATCTCAAATATATGTCCGACATTATTCACTATTCATTCGACTGAAGCGAAAAAACTTACTTTTTACTGAAGCAGTAAAAACGTACGTAAAAAAACGTCTCTTATAAAATATCGCACGAAACAAAGGTACACAAAAATGCACGTGTTATATCTTGCGCAACGCGCAAAGACAGATATCTATGCTTTGGTAAGCATATCATATGGTTTTTCATGGTATTATTATTGGTTTACATGCTGTGCAGGCGAAGCATTTGAACTGGCTCGATAATGCATCGTTGTAGCCTCGTTGAAAGCACCGGCGTTGTAACGAAATTCACCCTTTGATCCGTCCACTATCTGTAACGAGGCGACCAGTTGTAACAATTATAACGATAATATAATCATATAATCAAGACATAGACAGATGACAGGTTGATTAGATTTTTCTGTCTAGATCAAGACAGGCCTTCCGATAGAGACGAGAGCAAACAAACCATCGCGGCAAATGACAATAAGACGCGAGTACTAGTGTACTACTCTAGTACTACTAGTTAGCTACCGCGGTACCGAAAAATGACTCTGAAATGATGAATCTTTCTTTTCTACTTGATGAGATGCAAGTAGTAGTGGCTAGAAGAGAGAAGAGAGTAGAGAGTAGAGAGTAGAGAGTAGAGAGTAGATGGAAAGTATTAACCCAACTTGGGTTAGCAAGTAAGAAACATATTTGCATACCTAGAAGGAGATATTCCTACGTGTTGGTGCTCGGTGTCGTCCTCGTTTTGTCACTCGTCCC
>NIPQ01093249.1:15000-22553 GCA_002806875.1 Lepidotrigona ventralis hoosana
TGAAACTCGTCGACCTGCTCTGCAGCTCTGCAGCCCTTTGCAGCAGTTGCTCCATTTGCTGGCTGCTCTGCGACTGCTTGCCGAACGCGACGTCGTCGTCGAATCGTTGCTTCTCTGGGAATTGCGGCGGGCTCAACGTTGGTTTCGACACCAGGCTTTCCAGCTCGTTCGTGTCAACGTCGATCGTCTCTTCGAAATCAATCTGCTCGGATATGCTGCTGGGGCTCTGGGTGATGTCCCTGTCTTGCAGCTTAGCTCGTGACGACGAGAGAGGCAAGCTCGACTGCTCCTTCTCGTCCCGCGCAGACGATTCCTCGTCTTTGGTTATATCTTCGCTCACGCTTATACTGTCCCTGGTTGTCGTCGAACTCTTGTCCAGCGATTCTTCTTCCTGTATACCCGACGACCTCGACCTCGATCTCAGCGATTCCGCCAAACTTTCGTCCATCTTCCCGCTCCCCTGTCTTCCCGCTTCTTCCTCCTTGCTCGTCCTTCTCCTCATGATGCTTTCGAACTTGCGCGTCAGATCGTCAGCCAGTTTCTCGTGGTCCGTGGTCTCGGCGCTCTCGCTTATAATTTGCTCCAAGTAACCTTTACCGAGCAGCTCCGCCTTCAGATCCGCCACCGATCTCGCTTCGATCTCGCTTTCGATCGACTGAATCAATGTCTCCGCTATGGTACGCGCCTCGATCTCGTTGAACTTTCGCCGTTGCTTCTCCTCCAAACTTTCCTCGGTCGGCGATTCGTTTCTTTCTTCTTCCCCCGTTTCTTCTTTCTTTCTCTTCCTCGCTTCTTCCTCCTCCTCCTCCTCCTCCTCCTCCTCTTCTCTTCTCTTCTTCTCACTCGGCACAAACTGGACAACGTCGAAACTCTCCTTGGTCTCTCTGCGCGACTCTGCCTGAGAGAGCGTTTCGACGCGGTCCGAATCGACCGAGTCGGTGGTGGTGGTGGTGGTGGTGGTGGACGGTTTCGATATCCTTTCCGCTGCCGGCCGCCGCCTTCCTTCCTTCCTCTCCAACGTTCCTCCTCCACTCGCCTCCTCGTACGCCTCGTCGTCTTGTTCTTTTTCTTCTTCTTCTTCTTCTTCTTCTTCTTCTTCTTCTTCTTCTTCCTCGCTCTTCCTACCGGCCGCCACGTCTCTCGTTATCCGGATGGCCACCTCAGCGTCGCTCTCTCTCGACACGCTGCTACCCGCTTCGCGAGTCGTGACTCCCTCCTTGTCCGACAACGTCTCCAGCCTCTCCTCCCTCTTCGTCTCGGCTCGCGACTCGGACGCCGCCGCGTCTATCACTTTCTCCGTCCCTGTCAGATTCATCGACAACCTTTGAACCGCCCTCTTGTCCAATTCCTCCCGCTTGCTTCTCTTCTCCTCCAACGTTTCCGTCGGCGACTGCTTCTTCAACTGCGACTCCGACGACTTTTTCCTCTCCACGCGTTCCTTCTCCTCCAGCGTGACCTTCTCAACCTTCTTCTCCGTACCGTTGGATACCTCCGTCGAGGACACCACCTCTTTCTTCTCCTTCAGCGTGGTGCACGTTTTGTCGATCGCGATCTTCGACGTGACGGTCGCAAACGGTTCGTTCTTCCCTCTCCCCTTTGCGCTCTCCGCGTCCTCGGGCCGCATTTCGAAATGTAAATGTACCTGCTCGTCCGGTGGCAGGAGGTCGGAAGTCTTGAACGAAGACTTGGAAAATGTTTGCGTCTCGCTCTTGGTAGTCGAGTGTAGTTCCTCCAATTTCGAGGTCACCTGTTCGCTCGACTTCTTTTCCGTTATCGTGTACGATTCGCTCTCCTTCTTCACGGAAGAAACCGTGTCCTTCCTTCCGAATTTCTCCGACGCGGCAGCAGGCTTCGCCGCCTCCACCACGCGTTTCGGTATTCGCGATTCGAACTCTTTTTTCGACCTGGTGCTCGTCGGCGAGACCATCTCTTGCTCCTCCACGCTCACGTCCGGTTTACCCGAAATCTGTTTCGCTTTCGTTTCCCTTTGCACCTTATCCTTGTCTATTTTCCCCATCGAAACCGGAATCCGCGACTCGAATTCCTTCTTGACGGTTCTCGTTTCACTCTCTGTTGCCATCTTCTTCTTCTTCTCCTCCTCCTCCTTCTCCTCCTCCTCCTCTTTCTCCTTCTCCTTCTCCTCCTCTTTAGTCTCTCTATCCTCCTTCGCCAACTTTCCCATCTCTGTTTCAACGTCGATCGAAACTGCGAAACTTCGCTCAGCTTCTTTCACATTACCGATCCTAGGTTCTACTTCGTGCAACATCTTTCTCTCGATGATCCTACTCTCGGGGATTTCAATCAGCCCGCTGGTAGCCTCGCTTCCTCCTCCCTCCACTTGAACAGACTTTAACACCTTTTCTTGGATCAGAGTACCGTCTTTCTGCACCTTGTAGATGATGGTAGTTTCTTCCGTTATAATGCGTTTTCCACTCGATCTCTCTTTAACCGTGAGTAACTCTTCCGATTTTGTATCCGGTCTTTCCCCCGCGATTACCTTCTCCAAAGCAACAGCTTCTTCTCTAGCTCCTCTAGCTTTGTCCTCTCGCACTTGCATCTCCGGAGGAGGACGACCTTCTCGCGCCTCTTTTCCTCCTGTTTCCTCCGCTACCTCCAATTTCTCCCTTGCTTCCGCCGGCTCTTCTTCTCCCACTTCCCTCGCTTCCAGCCCCTTTCCCTCGATACTATCTTTCCCTAAGATACTCTCCTGTTGCGCCATTCTTACCCGTTCCATCGCATCTTTCCTACTTTCTTCTTTCGATTCTTCCCTTTGCTTCTTCTCTTCTACCTTGCCTTCCCTCGTTCTCTCCTCGCCTGCGATTATCGCCCCCTCGATCTTCTTTTCTTTCGCTTCATCTTCCTCGTCTCCTTTCTCCCTCGATTCCACCGTTGGCAGCTCCTCCACTTCCACTTCAACGTCCTTTCGTTTCTCTCGCACGTCTTTCGTTTCTTTCGTTTCTTTCGTTTCTTTCGCGTCTCCCACTTTCCCATCGATCGACACCGTCACCTTCTCCACGTCCGTCTCCGTACTCTTTACCAGTATTTGCCGAGCAGGCAAGGTAATTTCGTCAGGTAATTTCGCGTAATCTTCTCTCTCGAACACTTCCGTGCAAGTGATTCCGATTTGCCTGAGACTCTCCTTCTCGTCTTTCTCCTTTTCGTCTTCGGAGGATAATCTCTTGGTTTCTTTCGTCTCGATCTCATCCTTCTCATCCTTCTCGTCCGTTTTTTCTTTCTCGCTGTCGCTGGTCTTGGCTCTCGTCGTTGGCTTCTCCCTCTCGTTCGAGGGCTTCACCACCGAGTCCTGTTGATGCAACTTGTTGGCCGGAAGTTTCGTCGTTTCTCTCTGTATCTGTTCCTCAAAATACTGAGCCTTCTCCGCTACCGAACACTCGGAAATATCAGGTACGTTTAAATCCTCCAACGTTTCCGACTTGCCGATCGTGCGTTGGTGGCCAACGATATCCGCCGTGTCCTCGGTCGTGGCATTTTGCACGTACTCGCTGTCGCTTTCGTTCGTCGTCAACTGCGACGTTCTCGACACCTCGGACTCTGAGCGTTGATAGCTTTCCCGTTTCCTCGATATGTCCTCCCAGAATTTCCTCTTCTCCGAATAGCTTTGCCTCTCCACGCTCGGCGACAAGTCTTGCTCTTGCCCGACTACTTTACTGGGATAACTAGCATCTACGGATTCTAAGGAACAAGCCGCTTTTTGCGCAAGGAATTCGTGGATGGTAACAGCATCTAGAACAACCAAGAATTATGCTCACATTACTTTTTATTAGCCAAGTACATGGTGTTGTCGTATATATAATATCCATAGAGATACATTATCGTGTGTGTGTGTATATATATATATATATATATATATATATATATATATATATATATATATATATATATAANCATTCACCTTAAGAGTACCTCAAGAGCATGCGTGTACGTATGTATGGTTCGAGTACAAAAGCTATCAAACTTGGACATTTGTGTGTGTGTGTGTGTGTGTGTGTGTGTGTGTGTGAAAGATTTAAGAAACGTTGAAAGACGAAAATATTCGGTAGATTTTCGATTCGGCGTATTTTCTTATGTATCGAAATACATTTTTATTTCAACTCGCAGTAGCTGCGAAATGAGGCCGACGATGAAATTACACGGCGTAGATAGATAGTTCGCAAAGAAAGACCTTTGACGCGTCGATGGTGAGTATCGTTCGACGGACGAACCAAATGCAATTGAACACTTTCGAATAATAACTGAGATAACTGAAAAATGCGGAAAACATGGATATAAACGAGAATTTGTTTGTTATCGATATCTTTCGTCTCGATACGCATCGTGAAATGAACCAAGTTGCATGTCAAGAACGGAATATTTAATTTTATTCTTACATACAGAAAGTAGGACTTTCAATAGGACTTTTCACAGACTTTGATCGACTCGGACATTGAGCCAAAAATGACACGTTGCCTACGTGGCTACGTGTTTCGTAATTTCAACGCATAGTTGAAAGTGAACGAGCTAGATTCTCAGAGCACGTGGCAAACGTCTTTGCGACGGTTAAACCGCCTTAAAAGCCTTATGCTATCCCGTACGTTGGGAAGCGTATATACTCGTTGTTTGCAAAGTACTCGTGTCCTTGCCACGAATTTTTACACACGTGTTCGTTTCGAACGAATCTATTCATTCGGATCAACTTCCTCGACGTCGGTGTGACAATCGCTAGTCCCGTCGTCACTGACATCTCTCACCGTCAACGCGTTCTCCATTTTACTCATATTTTTCATGACAACTTGCGACGCTACCAGCGCGTCCAGATCTTCGAGCAACTCCTTTTGACTGCAGCAGGCTTCCTGCGCCTCTTCCTCCTCCGACACGTCCATCTCCTCTTCGTCGGTATTCGACGCGACCACGACAATGTCCGGCGGCGTGCCGGCGTTACACCGGCGTTTGTCTCGCGGCTCTTCCTCTCGGTACAATCTGTTTCGCACTTCTACGGAGAACGGTCCGTCACCTTCCTTCGTCGTGATCGTTTCTCCGCTATAGTCGCAGAATATGTCGCACCTTGGCTTTACGTAGATCGTCGAGTCCACGTAATCCTCCTCTTCCTCCTCCTCTTCCTCGCCCTCGAGATCCTCGAGATCCGTGGCTCCGTCGCTTTGAGCCAGAGCGAGGCAACCTTGTTTGGCAAGCTTCAGGTTACACTGAAACTTCTCCTTCTGCTCGGTTTCCGGTTCGCTCGCATAAATCTCGTCAACGTCCGTAAGATTTTCAACGAAATTGCCACGCAGAGACGGCTCTTTGTCGTCCGTCGGTGACAAAAGATCCGAACCTTTCACCTCTGCGTCGTCGCACGTTATTACAGAGATGATCGGTCCTTGTTGCTGCTGCTGCTGCTGCTGCTGCTCGTTCGCTGTGCGATTCAACGGCCTGACCGGACACGATTGAATCGACGTCAACTCTCCTTCGGAATCAGTGTCGGAAAAATGTAGCGAACTATTGCTGATCATGGCGTTCAACTTTCTACGCGTCGATCTCAATTTACGCTTCACCTTTGTGCCTGCGACCACACAAGTGTCCTTCGACCTCGAAGGGCTCGAATTTTCATCGACGATCTGCCAACTCTCTTCGTTTCGCTTCGTCCGGTCTAAAGAAGAACCAATGCCGACCACCGTTTCGGACGATCCGTTCTCATTTGCCGATTTATTTAACGCGCAACTCCTCTCCTCGCGTTTGTCACTTGACTCTTGCATAATCAGAAAGAGAGAGAGACGATTTCACTTCCAGAGTAAGCGAATCTCTTTTTTTCTTCTTCCTTTTTTCTCTTTTCTTTTCTCGTTTCGTGTCTTTCGAGACTTGACGCGTGGATCTCAAGTGCAAATTATTAAAAAACTTAAAAAAACCTGAAACTGAAAATTGTAAAGAAAGATGAAAATTAATGTTTAAAAAATGAACGAAAATGCAAGAACGATATAGTGTGTGTGGACAAACAAAGTTAAAGTAAAAAAAAAAAAACCGATATTCGAGCAACTCGATTCGAGCAAGATAAACTCACGTGTGTGAAATTTTGGTAGAGCGAAAGATAGACAAGCTCGAAAGAGGACAAGTTTTAAAAGTAGTATTGCTTGCAGCAGTGTTTCGGATCAAACTAAACAAGGTGGTTCGGCCACAGTCAGTTCGCACATCGAACACGTTTGTTGATACTCTTACGTATAATTGAATTAGAAGAAGCCTCGCTCAACAGTCGAGCCGTACAGTAAGCAGATTAGCGTTCCTTCTTAAATGAAAATGGAATTACAGTGGAAGTTTGCTGTCCGTGTAGAATTGCTTTGGAAATTGCTTTAAAAATAACTTTTCCTTTGCAATGTGAAAGCAAAGTTGCGCGAGATATCGTAAGTAAGTAAGTAAGTAAGTAAGTAAGTAATTGCTTCTGGCAATCGTGTTAATCAATCTACAATTGATACACGTATTTATCTGTGTATTTGCATACGTTTTCTCGCTTGTTATATAAATTCGTGATTGTTCGAGCAATTTATGTTTCACAAAGGCACGTCGTTCCTCGTTACATATTGAAATTTTCTTTTTTGCACCTTGCAGTTGAATATATTCGATCGAAGCTACGTACAGACGTACATACGTACATCGGTACATACGTACATCGTACGTCGTAATCGACAGTTTAGTTTTTCAATGGTTTTTCAATCAACACGGTTTATTACGGCCATTTATTTATTGATTAACCGAGTCTCGTTATAATTGCTAATTTTTTTATTGTAACGCCATTGTAACAAAACCTAAAGGGGGATACGTTCATATTGAACGAAATTTGCTTCGTCGCTGCGACATTGCTACCAACAACTCGTCTAACTCGTCTAAAGCGAATAGCTGGACATACCTGTTCGTTCTTTTTGCAAGGTGTCGGTAATAAATTTCTTTTCCGAAGGCGATGTGTCCTTGGGTTCGTCACCTTTCTCCTTCTGTTCCACCTTGTACTTTGATTCGTACGAATCCAATTTCTGATTAATGATATTCGAATCTTCGTAATCTAAATGACGGAGAGACGAGCAAGTGGTTACACACGGGTGGTCTCTGCCTATCACTGCCTAGGCGATAGCATTTATTTGGTGTAGCAAACGTTGTAGCGAAATTTAAACTTCTTACCTTTCAACTTCTTTTCTGCCTCGACTTTAGTCGTCGTGATCTCTGGAATAACGATATTTAACACGCAAATTGGTTGCTGAGGTGGCTCTCCCTTGGCTACTTTCGGCTCTCGCATAAACAACATCCTAGCGACAGGATCCAACAACGGGTCCTTCACCTTCACGTGAAAGGACAAGCGATTCTGACGGAACGCTTTAAAGGTAAATTTCAATTGTACGCCCGACTTTGTCACAGGTACTAGATTCCCACTAAACTCGATATAAAGATCTTTCCCGTCAAGCGCCTGCAAAGAAACGCACGTAATACGTGCCAGACACCACTATTTAGCCGCACACTGCACCGTGCTAAATACTACTTTTGCGTTTTCTTTCAACATCAAACAAAATAAGAATTAT
>NIPQ01093250.1:0-25613 GCA_002806875.1 Lepidotrigona ventralis hoosana
GTTATTTTAAAAAAAAAAAAAAAAAAAAAAAAGAAAGAAAGAGAAAAAGAGCAAGAAGACATGTCTCGCCATTTCCTTTCCTCTCCGTATATATTGTCCATTTCTTTCGAACTTTTGAAACGATTCTCCCATCTCGATTTATCGAGATGATTCGTCAATTCGTGTGCCTACGAAACGAGCAATTCCTCTCAGAAGAGAAGTGCATCGCTTACGAAGAAAATACTTTTTCTGTTCTCTTTTGCGGCGATTGCACGAGGCAAGCGATCGAGAATGATGATGTTCCGTGATCGAGGAATGTTTCAGTTTTTAAACGTGAAACGATACCTTACTATTAACGGTGATACAAGAAATTAAAAAACAAAACAAAAAAAAAATACGTAATAAATTACGAATGAGTTAAGATGATTCTTACAAAGCTAGAAAATATTTGGTCGTTTCGAAGTAACAAACGTAATCAGCGCACATNAATATTTGGTCGTTTCGAAGTAACAAACGTAATCAGCGCACATCGCGAACAAAGCAACGTTTCACCGATTAGAGTAGCGGCATTGAAGCACTGCCGTTACTGTGTCCTATCGATATTAGCGCTAATTCTTACACCGTAGACGTTCGATCAGGATTGAACGGAGCGCGATCCGATGGTAACTTATTCTGTACGCTTACAGCTATCTAAAACTAAAAATCTATGATACAAAATACAGCGAGAAACTCGGTACTCGCGACATCGGTACTCGTGAACGATGCACGCCTTCGATTCGCGCCCCCTTGACCTCCACAAATCCGAAGAAACGCGAAATTGTATCGTAATACTGTGAACGTTTTTGCGTAAAACGAAAGAAAAAGAACAAATGATACGAGCGATCGACTACTGGTGGTCTATCGTTTGGAAAAACCATTCGGTGAAACGTCGAAGTTGTTGCGCAGCCGCGTGGCTCTCGTCTTGCAGACGCCGGTTTTCGTCGCGCAAACGGCGCACTTCGTCCTCCAGGGAAAGCCTCCGACGGGTTTCTCTGGCAACTCTCAGTTCGAGGGTGGACAGATGCGACTGCAGGTCCGACACGGAACTTCTGAAACAAAGAAAAAGAATAGTCGTTGATCGGAGATCAAAGAGTGGAGATCAAAGAGAGGAGAGAGAGAGAGAAAGAGAAAGAGAAAGAGGCACGTGTGTCAGTGAATTGTGATTAAGGAGCTGAAGGAGAAATCCTTCGGCGATTAATACACCGTGTCTTTTTTTTTTTTTTTTTTTGGTGNTGTCGTCGGGCCATTCTTGGGCGTGCTGCTTCGATCTAGAATCCACGTGGTGATTTTGCCAACGATCCATGTCCGTATCGTTATGATTTTTCGCGTCTTTGACGGACATCAAGTTGGTCGGTGCTTTGGAAATCGAATGGGGAGGTTTGGTAACGCGCGGTGACAATCTAAACTCAGAGATTACAGACACACACACACACATATTGTGTACTCTATATAAAACGGCAGTAGGTCGAAGATCTATATGAGCATAGATTATCTATATGGTACGATAGAACAACGTACGAGATAACGATCGCCAGTGCTTACCTCTCTTCCTTCGACAGCTTGTTCTCGCTCGGCGCGGGGCTGGACGCGGTGCTTGCGTTTGNTCGCTCGGCGCGGGGCTGGACGCGGTGCTTGCGTTTGAAATGACGGTGGCCGGTCTGGCCATCGTCAGAATCACCTCGGACCCGGTGTTCCCGTTCTCCTGGCCGTTCGTTGGCAGAACTGTCAACGCGTTGCCACCGTTGCCGCATAAATTTTCCCTCGATCGACATCTGCTCTGAATCTCCAATATGTTGTTGTTGATTTTGTTCGAATTGTGACTGCCGATCAGCGCGTTCCCGCTCACGTTGTTCGTTATTTGATCGTCGTCGGTGATGTAGTCGGGATTGATCAGCTTCATGAGATCCTCTTGAAGAGTGCTGGATGTTAAATTCGCGGAATTCCGGTGAGGATTTCGCACGCCTGCCGTTTTCGGTCTGGGGCTTTGATTCCTCGAGCCGGTGCTCGATGGCGTCAGATTCCCCGGATTCCGATGTTTGTTCGTCGCTCTTCTCAGTCGAGGTGACACGCTTCCGGAACCGTTCGACAGTTCGTCCTCGCTGGGTAGGGTAGCCACCTCCGGACAATTGCCGCCGGTGTCAGCGATTCTGACCTCCGGCGGAAGACTCGCGGCGAAGTCTTTCGTCTGACGATACTCGACGTTTATCTTGTGAGGGACTGGCCTCTCGCTGATGCTGGTTTTCAAACAGGTGACCTTCTCCCCGACTTTAAATTCGTGCGGTAACTCGTACCTGATCGACTCTCGATTTTGCTCGACGTTGTCACCACCACCACCACCACCGTGTTTCCTTTCATTGGCAACACTGTGTTGACAATCAATCTCGTATTTACCGATATCCATGTCGTATTTACTGTTTCGTCTCTCGTATATCTCCTCCGAGTATTCGTAACTAATCGCCGCTGTTCTCTTCTCGTGGGCTCTTGCATCTTGTTCGTACTTGGACGCTGTCCGATCCAGCAACGCTTTCTCGTCTTGCGTCTCGTACTTGGAGCTTCTGTCCAACTTCCCGTCGTGCTGTTGCTGCTGTTGCTCGTACTCGTTGCACCTGGATCCAAGATTGTTGTTGCTGCTAGACTTCGGCAGGCTATAGGATGCGTTCTGCGCCAAAGGCAAAGAGTTCGACGCGTTCAACTTCTGATGGGTAACGTAGTGCATGTCGTTCTTCTGAAGTTCCCTCTGAGAGGCGTACAAGCTCTCCTGCTTGCTAATTTCGTACTTCTCTTTCTGAAGCTTTACGTAATTGGTGGGAACGTGGTCGTGGCCCCCGCGGTGAGAATTGTCCAACTGCCTTTGATAACCATCGTGTCTCGCGTTGTTGTCGATCTGCATCACTTTCGGCGACGCGTAAGTCCCTTCCTTCGAATAATGATCCTGCTGCTGTTGCTGGCCGTGATGGTGCTTCGAATTCTCCGAGAACTGTTTGCTACTCGCGTAATGCGATTCCTTGTCTTTCCTCTGGCCGGACGATTTCGAAGAAGCGATCATCTGAAAGGATTGTCTGGCTGGAAGTGGTGGTGGAGGGGTGTCGGTATTGGTACGATAGCCAGTATTTTCTTGGTCTTGCGGCTCCAGAAGCTCGTACCTATATGAGAGAAGAGACCTCTGGTTAACCAGAAGGCTGGCCAACCTCTCGCGGTTGTGTGTTATTCTTACCAACGATCGTCGTTGCTGCTGTGCCCACTGCTACTGCTGGTCATTGTTCCTTCCATGGGGAAGCGCGGATCGTTGAACGATCTAGAGCTAGATCCCGTTCCGTAGCCGGAACTGTTGCTCGATCGCGGCGGGCTAAACGATCGCTCGTATCGTCTCTGGTGAGACATAGCTGTCTGCTGAGTCGGCGTGTTATCGGGACTCGTTACATTCTCGTAATCTCCTTCGTAGTTAGTCGATAAATACTGGCAGTTTTGCAACGAGCAACCTCTGTTAGTACGGGGACACAGAAAAAAAGAAAAAAAAAACAATCGACGAATTAGCAAAGGAGGAACGTAAGTATTAAGTAGACAAGAAGAGGACTTAACATTGAAATACTTTGACAGATACTAATACACAATACACATGGAGAGTTTGGAAACTAATTAATATAAGCCACTTATTATTAACAGTAATATCGTATTATTAACTAAATTGTTCTGGACTGGACGTTTTTTTGCTAACGAAAGAATCAATTTGCATGGAGCAAGTCGATTTTGATAGAAAGTGACTTTACATCGATTAGCTTCTGAACTCTGACTCTTCGTACGATAATAAATCTTGTGCTTCTCACCTTCTGGGATTACCGTCACTGTTCGGCGGTATCACGGTGACAGTGACCTGAGCGCTGGTTTTCAACAAATCAACCATCTGATCGTGACTCAATGTGGACACGGCCACTTTGCAGATCTCGACGAGTCTAGATCCTTGTCTCAATCCCGCTTGCCAAGAGAGTCCCATACTTTCGACTTGTGTCACTACACCGTCCGGTTGCACGTGAAAACCCAATTGTCCCAGACTGTTTCTTTTCAAGGAAAGTTCCGTGGCTGGAGATCCCGGAGTTACTGAGCGTAAACGTGCCACTATCTCCATCAGTTCGTCTCTTTCCCCATAATCACCGCGCACGTGGATGGTGATACATTCTCCTTGATGATAGTACAATCTCAAGCTGTAAGGATTAGGATACAGGATATTTACGAACGAGCATGATCTTATTTAACCCTTAATTGGTATTATTGGGTCACAGTTTAGACATCAAGACGTCTCTTCTCACAGACTTGGACATTATTGAAATAATATGTTTGACTAATGTATTTAATTAGATGACTTGAAATAATTCATTATTTAAAATTGTTGAATTACAGGTAAAGACACGCTTGTTTAGGTTATATTCAAATTAAATTACTCAATTTTCTCGTGTAATTTAGAAGTAATTCAGCCGACACTGTAAGTCATTTACAATTCAATTAAGAAAATGAAAAAGTCAGTACCTATTTGTTTGAGCATGCCATCCGAGCACACTGACGCATGGAGTAACGAATACGATCTGTCTAGAATGTTCTTCGATCAAGACGATCGTATCTATGCTTATTCCTAAATAGCAATCCGTGTTCTGATTGCTGTCCTCTAGTATCACCTGCCAACATATCGCTCCACGTTGCAAAGCGTCGCAAGACAGTCTCGGTCGAACGGTCGTTTTCTTCTTGCTGCTGAACGACAGCATAGCTGTACGAAAACACAAGTCGATGGATTGCTCGTTCGAAAGGACAAAAATAAGGTTGGAAAGACTGAGGCTAAGGATCAAGGTTGAAGTCGAAATTGAAATTGAAATCACGATTGGGAAACAACTTACAAAATTTTTGCCCGGTATCAACCATTGTGGTAGAAGAATAGTTATTAGCGAGGTCCTTCAAGTACTCTTGCCTCGTTCTAGTCGCCATGGTGGCAAATTTCTCAGATCTACGACAAAAAGTAGATCTAGAATGCTCAACTCACATCTTTGAGCAAGAGATTCCACGAATCAAATACAACTCTAGCCATGGACTGAACTCTACACACTCTCGACCGAGATCTTTCTTTGAAAATTAATTTTTAGCATTGGAGTGAAATATTTCTAGGTGAAACTAAATTTATTTATTTGCACAGAAAAAATAATCTGCATTTTGATTGTGCTCTGATTTTTAGCAATCAATGTGCTAGATTTTTTCTTCTTTTTTTTTTGTAATATCGCCATCATCGTTATTACCTGTGCGCAGCATTTTCTGCATTGATCACCTTGGCCAAAATGAAGTCAGCAAACGCTTTTCCCTTGGTATACGTCGCACCTTGAGGGACTGGTGGCCCGAAAATCGGTACTTCTTTGCTCCTAGATACGGCTACCTTGTACTGAGTGTTATCCGAACACGGATCAACAGCTCTGACCACAATGAACACGTGTTGAAACTGCGACCGTATCCTTCGAGGGCTGAAGGGTAACGCGCCAGGTTCCTATTGTACCAAATACATAGTACAGATTGATAGATAAATGATCGTAAGATACGCAAGCAAACGTGATTTACCTGGAAAACGATCGTGACTATGTCATTTCCTATGTGCCTCTTCCTAAGCAGCTGTTGCCTGTTATTCGGCGTAAAAGGTAGCATCGTTGACACGTGAAAGGTTACTTCTGCTCCTCTATAGGTCGCGGCAACTGCGTGGGTGCCGGTTGAATCGGTTCTCGTGTCTAAACCGGCCTTGTACCCTTCGAATCCTCGCAGCCTGATTCTTTGGCCTACATACATCAGACGCGTGTGTAAACAAATACAATATAACGAATCAGGATGAACTTGTCATAGTGTCACAATATAATGAAAAGGGGATGGAAATTTTGCACGATTTCTTACCGATAGAGTCAAGAAATTCGAGAAATGCCGGCCCAGCGTGCTGATTGTTATACATCTCTTCTTCAGTCCTTTGACCGGATCTGCAGTAAAGGACACCTACTTTGTATTTATTAGAGAGGCCTTGCTCGTCCAATCTAGACACAGCCTCCTCGGCAGAGGAAATCCCCAAACGGAGGCAACCGAGTTGAACCTCCGGTGCGACCAACTCCAACAGTTCTCTGGTCGGTAGCCTGCCTTGTGGCCTTATACCGCCGAGTGCCTCCTCCGGCACCGAGCCGCGAAGTGTCAATAACTCCGAAGTGCGAACTATTATTCTATACTGGTTGCCGTCCTTTCGAATACTGATGGCAACCGGGCCCAGCTGCTCGTCCATACCGAACCAATTCTGATGTTCTCGACCTGAACAACAACGTTGGAAGTCGTAAATAATGAGTAGAGTCGAATGAAACAACTGTATTCTTCTGTCTATTTGTCATTTTTTGTTCTTGAAATTGTTGTAAAGTACATTGAAACTTTAGCTCATTCTATAGTGTCCTCTATTATTTGTTGTTAGTTTATTGTGTTATAATTCATTTTCTCAGAAAAAAATTCCAGTTAAACGGACTTTTTGCAAAATATTGCAAGACATGTAGATCTGAAGTTGAAAAAACTCAATGAATCATTCAATGAAATTCCATTTACAGTTTTCAAATTAAAATTCCAATTAATAGATTTTCTGCAAATTACAGGATATGTAGTTGAAAAAAGTCAATGAATCATTCAGTGAAACTCCATTTATGTACAGTTTCCCAATTAAAATTTCAATTGACAGATTTTCTGCAAAGTATTATAGGATATGTAGTTGAAAAAGGTCAATGAATCATTCAGTGAAATTCCATTTACATATAGTTTCCCAATTAAAATTTCAATTGACAGATTTTCTGCAAAGTATTATAGGATATGTAATTGAAAAAGGTCAATGAATCATTCAGTGAAATTCCATTTACATACAGTTTCCCAGTTAAAATTCCAATTGACAGATTTTTTGCAAAGTATTATAGGATATGTAATTGAAAAAGGTCAATGAATCATTCAGTGAAATTCCATTTACATACAGTCTCTCAGTTAAAATTCCAATTAACAGATTTCCTGCAATTACAGGATATGTAGATCTGAAGTTGAAACATGAATCGTGTGAAATTATATAGAGTTTAAGGAACAATACGTCTCTTAAACTTTTTAATAATCTACTTTCAATACTTCAAGTAATGCTAATTAAAGAAATATTCCCAACTATTATATTTTACCCTAAAATATATGATCTTCCAGTACTTTTGACAATCAAAATAACAAACTAACTGTTACTGTTCAACCACATCATTAAACAAAGTTAATAGGAAACAAACGATCCAGAAGGTTGAAAGTTTAATAAATAACGTTTATTTGCAAAAGTGAACAGTTCATCGCGCTAACGTTGACATGCTTACCGAGGAAATACCGTCTGTAGTAATGAGCGCCCTCGTCGATGCTTTCGATAGGCAGTGGTCGTTTTTGCAGAGGGCAAGTGTGCTTCCACAACGATTCGCCGGGTGCCGGTTCCAAAACCGCGACACCGTACGACAAGGACGGTCTGTGAACTCCGTTGCCTGGAGAGGACCTAGTGAGACCTACCTCCCGTTCTCCCTCGCCGCCGATTTCGTTTCGAAAGAAGGGACACGATTCCAGCAAGTTGTTGCCTACACGTCGATTTAAGCAATTAGCAACAGGATTGAAAATAGATTTAAAACATGGACGTGGTGGTTACGTACCTCGCCCGTCACCGGCGTCTTCCTCGGGAGTCTCGTCGGGGGTGGACGCTCTGAAGGAGCTGGCGGCCGAGGCGCCAGTCGCGGTATTCCTTCTTCTCGCGAGCAGAATACCTCTCAGCTTGGCCGCGTAGCCGAGATTCGCGGTGAGCGACTGACAGTCGTAGTGAGCGAACGCTCGCCTCCTGTGTCGTTCCTCGACGTCGGCCGAAACGCCGACCGGACTGTTGCAGCTCTCCTCCATAGGCCGCGTCGTGGCCTTCGCGCCCCACAATCTGTGCAGCTTCAACCGTAATTTCGGGCTGGAGTTACCGGTCGTCGGGCCGCAAACCTCGTCCACGTCGACGATCTGCCCATCCGGGACCCGTCTCAGGTACTCCACGCCAGCCGAACTCCGCTGATCCGATGACGATGGAGGAGTCGACACCGCCGGCACCGACGACGACGACGACGACGACGGCCTCAAGTCTTGAAGCATCGCGAACAAATTCTCGCCGACTGTTACCGATTGTGCCACTACGTCGATGCTCCCTGCGAGCAAAACCGCTGACGGTTATGACTGTTATAAATTTTAACGACACGGAACAAGTGATTTTCATTGAAATTACTCTGATTTGCGGGGTGATAATAACCGGCAGTGACGGCACGAGACTTACCGTGAGATCCATACTCCCTTCTCAGAGGAGTTTCCGGTACGCGAGTGCAGCCAGGATCCGGACTGTGAGGAAGCTCCAGACTCGAATTTGACCTGTGAAGTGCCAATCCACGGCCCACGCGGCTACTCGGTCCTCCGCTACTACCTCCCCCACCTCCAATTCCTCCACTATCTCCTCCTCCACCTCCTCCTCCGCCGCCGCTGTGTATCGGTAGGCTTGCGATCATCTCTTCATTCTGTCAACAAGGATCGATCGAGAGCGTTGTTATTTTACAGTTGTATTTCAGGGCCAAAAGCAGAAGTGAGTCAGACGAAAAGTAAGTGGCTTGGGGATTTTCGAGGAAGGTGGATCCGACACTGTCGCGCACGTGGTTTTACGTACGATGCGAATCGAAATCGGCAAAGTAGGACGGTTAATTAAATGTGTCCATTGTCCTTCTCCCATTTACGCGTGCATCACGTTCCACGTGAACACGCGCCTACGCATTTAGACCGTGTCTCCGTGGGTTTTGCTTGCTTTTCCCGTGAATATTTTCCCGGGAAAAAATTCACTACTCTATCCAACTACAATTATTTATTTTCTTGATCGTCAGTTCTCGACGAGCTGAAGCTGAGGTGACAGATTCATTGGTTCAAAAGTGAACGATTTTTTAATGTCACGATACAACAAAGAGGCATTGTTGCATTTCTTGCTGTAAAAAATTTCAAGTAGTAACATTGCACGGGACATTACAAAATGATTTTGACAAACATTGTCTTTATGTCTGTTGCTTCAACAAAACACATCGATATACGAAAATACGAATGATAACATTAGAAATAAATATTATTTACTGTATAATCTCTTACATACACATTCTTGCGTGAATTTTATTTCGCTAATTTTTCCATGTTTGAAAAACATTGAAAAATGCCAGAAACAAATTTACAGTACTGGAACAGGAAAAAAAAAAAATAACTTCACAGATATATACTAAACATTATAGCGTGTAACATTGTACCGTTTTAGGCACACATGGCGTGGTAATGGCACTTCGTCAAATGCAGTTTGGCAGGGAACTTGTTCAGCGTATCGCATCGGTCTTGTCCAGCATTTTCAAAATCAAAGCGAATCGCGCGTTTTCGCTGAAACAACGAGACAGGCAATCTCGTAGGCAAGCGCGCGCGTCTACGTGTTTCCCTC
Source organism: Lepidotrigona ventralis hoosana (assembly GCA_002806875.1). NCBI lineage: Eukaryota > Metazoa > Arthropoda > Insecta > Hymenoptera > Apidae > Lepidotrigona > Lepidotrigona ventralis. Next base: position 9,554 of record NIPQ01093250.1, read on the forward strand.
GTGTTTTTCCAACGAGATCGCATCGTGCGAAAGTTCTCAGAATTCTGCACACGCTTCTCTCGTTCGCCGTGTTCCAGCCACGCTGCAGCGCATTAATTTTCAATTAGATTTAGAAGAAAGCAAGTGTACGCCCGAGGAAACCAGTCCAGGTATTGTACGTACGTATTACGCTTGCCGACGATAACGAAATCGAGACGGTTGGAAGAGGGAAAGGAATCTGAAATCCTGTCAACCGTGCGACAAGCCTGTCATCGTCACCGGATGTCATCGGCGCGACACCCAGCAGTTCATCCCGGAAACTGGCGTTTTTTCTCTCTTCTTTTCTTTTTTTCGAAAAGGTTTCATCGATCTTCGATCTTCTCGAAAATTACGGACCAAAGCTCTCCCAAAGCTTGAGACTTCGAAGAACGTTCTCTCATGCGTTACACGTATAATAAAAAAGACAAACCACACACACACACACACACACACACACGGTGGGTTCGAGTATCGAATTCTCTCGGGTGGTTGGACGATCGTCAAGGTACCAAGGTTAATACGGCGTCGTCAAAGACGAGACAGAAATTACCGAAGGAGCATCGAAGAACCTGTACGACGACTTTTATGTGCACGCGTTGCGTTTGTGGGAACGTTCGGGAGATGCGTATAACCGCAGAAGCTGTATATATCGTTGAATCAATCCGCCACGATGCTCGTATACATATGGCCACGAGCTTCGCGAGTCCTCTACGGACATCGTCGAGACGATTTTTTAAAGCAATCTGCTTCTTCATGTTACTACGATTCTGACGTAATCGAAAAAACGAAAGTGTAACAAAAGCGACAAAAGGAATGAAATATTTCCAAGTTAGGAATTCCTAACCATGACCATCTATTTGAGTAGATTGAAAGAATCATGATTTAGCTTCTTGATTCAGAAAATCGCTATCTTTTTTCTTTCTTTCCTCTGAAGAAAATGCTTGACAGATGAGGAAAACAAGTACATTTTGGATTCCTTTTAGATAAACGACAAATTCACGAGGCAAAGTGCCACGAAACACCTCGATACTCTTCACGAGTACCTGCTCTATCTTCACCAGTCTTTGAACTGAGAATTCGTTCTCCGCAAAACGCGATATTCATGCACCTTTCTCTCGGTGACGCGGTTCTCGTCATTATAAATATCATTATTATACGAACGTTGTAAGTTACAAAGCCGCGATGATTTCACCTGATAAATTATAATTTTTTTCGTCGACGGGTTTATCGTTATATCGCGATAACGTTGAAACGATATCGGCGGTGCGATAGGCACTGGCCGTACACGACATTATTACACGACATTATAACGATCGCGTTCGTTCAAGAGATATCGCGATATTGTTCAAGACATTTAGACAACTCGAGAGGTCGATCGCTTACGAACAAGGAAATACACNTTAAATTGGACGCAACTAAAAAAAAAAAAAAAAGCGCTAATGAAAAAGCGGATGTACACGTAGATTCGACTAGGTGTTGCGCGAAACGGACGCTGATCATCTGAACTAGTTATGTAAATGCCTTGGCATTCTTCGCGCGTTTTAACAGAGAGCGTCTCGCGAATCGCGCGCTCTCCTCTTTTGCTTTATTATCTCTAGAAATCTGAACTGGTCTAAACTGAATTTTTCTTTCGATTCTCTTTCTCGGATCCCGAGCAACAGCAAACAACAATTAGTTTCACAATTTTTTCTCTCCGCAGCATTATCATGTTCTCCGATCGCAGAAGGAAAATGCGCGCGGATCTCGAGGTTAAATTCGCACGGAAACCGTACTCGGAGGTTAAGAAGGTTGAATTTTCGCGCAACGAACTTTCCACACCGCTGTCTGACCACCGTGCGCTTTTCCACGCTAACAACCATCAGCGGAGCAAACTCTTGGATATACATATTTAAACGAGTTTCGCGATAATGGCAAATGGCTCTTCTCTGGGAACGAGAACCGACGAACAATCGCTGTTTTTTTTTTCCTTTTTCTTTCTTTCTTTCTTTCTTTCTTTCTTTCTTTCCCCGTAACAATCGCTTCTCGCTATTGCAAGCGAATTTTCCATCAGGCGGAAAGGAATCGCAACGCGCATTTTTCACGAGTCCCTCGAGCGTGAACGCACATCCATATAAAGCCGCGCTAGATAGAATATTATTTCGCCCCTTTCGCGGCTCGTAAACGAGGTTGCCGCGAGAAATCGTAATAAACATCGAGCGCCAGCATTACCGTGGTAAAATACCTGGTTTTTCTATTAGTTTCCGCTCGTTGGTTGCAACAACTATGCACGCCACTGCCTTCCCCCCCCCTTCCTCCTTCCGTATGCAACGAGCGAGCAATTATTCCTTTTAATCGTGCGAATTCATTGACTGAACTCATTGAAAGAATGGCTCGGCGAACCGATCTCTCCTCCGCGAGAGATAACGGCCTGCTTACTCTCTCCCTCCACATTCAACTCCAGTTCCACGCCGAACGTCCACCACGGCGTTTGCTCAAAAGTTTTTTCACTTCGCCGACGAGAGAGATTATGGTGTAGAAGTCGCGATAACGAGGGAAAACCGGGCACATTTTGAAGTAACATTCGCCCGTTGATCATTTCAACGAGAGGCGATTCATGATGGCTGTTCGGTGGCTGTTCAATTACTTTTCGTTGTACGAAATTCTGCTGTTCGCGGTTCTTTGACGCATTTTTACATTTACAATAAAATTTGAAAACGAACCTGAGAATGTATGTTTAGTACAGTTAGCATAGAAAATCAGATTAAATAACTTATCTTTATACAACACTTGTCAAAAATGGCTCCACTGAATTTAATTACCTTTGTAAAGCCTTTCGTATACACTTTCGGAATCGCTAAAAAAAATTTTAGTCGCGATAACTAACGATTTTACCGATATAATCACCGATAATACAAAGTGTACAAAGCGGTCGAATACTTTCGCGAGCCTTTTGCACTATGCACTGTGACATATGTATCGTGGAAGCGAAATGTGTCGCAACATGTTTCGTTAATCGCGATACTTGTTCAACAAAGAGACACACCGGAGGAACGCTGTGTCTCTTCAAAGCACCAGTGATATCCCGTCGTCGTCTTCGTATCTCTGCGTAGAGCACTTGCAGAGAAAGAAATCGAGACAGGGGCGCAGAAAAGAGGGGAGGGGGAGGGAGAGACAGAGAGAGGGAGAGGGGAAAAAGGGATTCGGGACAACGAACTTGCGACCGGTAGGTCTTCTCTCCGCTCGTCTTTGTCGCTCGTCTTTGCTCCAAACAAGTGAAAAATGTGAATGGTACATGTAGCTATATACTTTTACATGCGCACAGTTGTCGCAACGGAAGAAAATGGAAAACCAGTGCGTGGTACGAGCTACTTACAGTAAACCAAGGAAGAACGAAAGAGGGCTTGCTCCGATGCGCGTGGCCTCCAGCCGAGCGATTACTTTTTTACTGGTTAATCGGCAGACGAGGCTGTTTTCACGCTCTCTCAGTAGGGGAAGAAGAAGCTTCTCTCACAAGCTACCGTACCGTACGCGCATGGTGGCCACGTGTGGCCGTAAATTGGCGCGTTTTCGCTCCATTTCGCAATCACACGGCAATACCATAGATATTAGCATAGAGGCAATATGTAGAACCAGCGGAATCGACAATTCCACCCTCCGAATAGTTCGAAGACGAATAGCTTTGCTTCGAAACAAAGGGTGAAAAGCAAGGAAACAAGCACACGGTGCGCGTTCCGCAGTAAGCGACGCGCGCTACTAAGCTTTCAGGAATGCGCTCTTTCAAATTGGGACAATCGAGGAGGAATGCGGGATCCGGTCGGAGGCGGGCAGTTTCTTTTCCACGGCTCGTGAGTCATCCGATGGCTAAGAGCATAGGGCTCTTAGCTGGGCAGAGTATACCGAGCGATACCGTTCGAATCTCAAAGCGATCCCTTCTACCTTCGCCAGCCATTTCTCTATCTCTCAAATGTCTATACAATATATAGTCCGTAAATAACTGGATACGAACTTGCAATGGAAAGCTAATATTTTCGATACGTTTCTAGAATCGTCACTGACGAACGCGTTTTGCCCCAATTGAGATCAAATCCTCAGCTAAGTACGAGCTTTTTTTTTTAAAAAAGGTAGAAAGGAACAAAATATTTCTATCGTCTCTAATTCAATTGATTAACCTTCATTGCTTAATTATTGTAATATTAGCTGTTCTTTCTATTAATATTTTCGATGCGTGTCTGACGAATGCGTTTTGCCCCAATTGAGATTAAATCCTCAGCTAAGTACAAGCTTTTTTTTAAAAAAGCTAGAAAGGGACAAAATATTTCTTTAATTCAATTGATTAACCTTCATTGCTTAATTATTATAATATTAACTGTTCTTTCTATTAATATTTTCGATACGTGTCTAGAATCGTGACTGACGAACGCGTTTTGCCCCAATTGAGATCAAATCCTCAGCTAAGTACGAGCTTTTCTTTTAAAAAAGCTAGAAAAGAACAAAATATTTCTATCGTCTCTAATCGTCTCATTGCTTGAATTATTATAATATTGGCTGTTGTTTCTATTAATATCTGTCAACTGTGTATGTTGAGATCAAATTAAGGAGATTCGTTTATTTCACGCGAACCTCGCAGTTATCCTCGTTTAACCGAGCTGTCTGAAAGTTTGCGATAAAATACGAAAAATANTTTTTTTTTTTTTTTTTTTTTTTTTTCGAACGTACCGCCGCGATTTTCAGAGAAAGATGACGGCGTAAAATGTAAAACGATGATGATCTATTTGTGTCAAGACGATTTAGGATCTATGTACATATATCGATGCCTCCGTTACTATCCGAGATACGTTCATGTCATCTCGGATAATCGAGAATATACTGTTAACAAACGTTTATGCAAGATAGTGTACGCACAGCTATACAACTCGACACAGAAAAATTTCAAATCATTCTCTGACAATATACCTGTTTGTTCCTCAAATGTTCCTCAAGTGTATTCTCCTTCCAAGCGTTTTTAACTGCAGTTTTATTCACTTGACACGAGTGTCTGGCGCTTTTCTTTCTAGGAGACGGTGTCAGGCGACGTATGATCGACTTCAGAAGACTGTCGTCCACGATTTTAATCGGCATCGATACAGATTTCAATTGCCACCGCTTTACACCGAGTCTGTCACTCGACTGGCCCACCAATGAACAAGAGAACATCTGACAATTGACAATAGTAAGATGCGAGTAAGTTTTGTTTTCTGCACTGAACGTGTTTGAACATGCTTTGTCCCCGGGGGCTTCTAGGTAGGGATAAAGGTTCCCCCCCCCTCTCTCTCTTCGCCCGATCATGATCTTGTAGCATCGCCAATGTCAGCAAAATCGTACGTAACCGTTAAATCAACTCACATCGACGAAGAGTATGCCTTTGCTTTACATAATACGAACATATTCAAGCACCTGTCACAGCAGAATCGCCTGGATTATATTTGAGAATTTCGTTCACACGTTCGAGACCGCGTCAGTCCCTGCGGACCGACGCCTACAACATTCGTTTGGCCGGTGTCGGACACTTTATCGAGTCTGAGAAATACACTTGATTTTCTTTTTATTCATATAAAAAATACACGTTCGATACTCTGTTAATGTTGTTGACGAGAAATGATTGTTATAATTGTATTGGCAAAATTTGAGATCAATCTGAAAATGTATATGGAAGTTACGTGATATTCATTGCAAACATATGTTGACGTCAATGTTAAAAAATTTAAACATAATGTAAAGAGCGAAAGATGAGTGCATCGAATTTATTGAGAATAACTGGTTAATGATTACTGTTACATATACATATATATATATATATGCACATGATAGTAATATATAGTATGTAATGCAATTATAATATAATATAATATATAGTATAATACTATATATTACTATATTGCAATTATAATATAATATATAGTATAATACTATATATTATAATATATTATATGTTATAATACTATATATTATATGTTATATTAATACTATATGTTATATGTTATATTAATACTATATGTTATATGTTATAATACTATATATTATATTATAATACTATATATTATATTATATAGTATATAATATTATATTATACAATATATTATATATTATATATAATATAATATATAGTATAATACTATATTATAATACACTAGTATATAATATTATAATATTATATAATAAACTAGTATAATCCTATATATAATATAATATATAATATATATATAGTAATGTAATGCAATTTAATAATGTACATTAAATATCTTCTAATTCACATATTCATAGCTGACTAATTATTCATAAAAAGTGTTTAAATACTTTCGCGAACTGCACGTACATGTTACTAACTACACTAAAAAATACTTATTTTGTATTATTTTCTTAATCATCTGCAGTCATTCACAAATGAATACAAATGTGCATATTTGACAATAGGGACGATTAGTGATAAAATTTAGAAATAGCACCAAGCACGTGTGTGTATATGTACACACACACACACATATACACGGCAGACACGCGAGAAACGTAAAAGTATTTTCTTTTTCTGGAACAACGCAGGAGGGCTCGACGAGGCTTCGAACGTTGAAACGTAAAAGAAATGCAGAGTTAAGAGAGAGATTTGTTGGAGGGGTCTCCCTGGGGGGAGGGGGGGGGTGAGACAGATAGAAAAGACAAGACTAGATAAACTCGAATAATCTCTGTTATATGCTGGCTGATCCGTCCCGTCCGTATCGTATTTATCGTATTTCGTAGCGCACATCGACAGATGCATTTGTTGCCACTTTCCTTCTTTTCCTCCGGCACCGGTCGCCGTGCGTAGATATACGACGATTAGCGTACGGGTCACGTGTGTAAAGCCTTCGTTACGCAAGGCTGACGTATCGGGTCAACGACTTCCTTTTTCTTCGTACGCGAANAAAAAAAAAAAAAAAAAAAAAAAAAAAAAGAGGGGGATGGAAACGCGGCTGGAACGATTAATCGACTAAAAATAATGAATCGAGTCAACCACGATACGAAATTTATCGAGCTTGCATCGTTTGCATCCGCTCCCGTTCTCTCTATTTTTTTCTCTCTTTTCTTTTTTCTTTTCATGGCCTCTTCTAAAGTCTCCCGGGAATTTTCGGAATAAACGATCACACTTCCGTTCTGGCTAACAAGAATGCACGCTGGCTTAGGTCACTAATGCCGCACGACTATTGAAATGTTGTAGAAATACATTGTCGTATATTAGAATTAACACACTGTTGACCGAGTTAATTTGCATTAGCTATTTTGACACTCGGAGCAATATAAGACATTATGAAATCTTTTTTCGTCGTGCTCACTTTATTATAAAAAAATTATAAAAAATTTATAAAAAAAAATTATATTATAATATAAAAAATTATAAAAAAAAAAATTACTTTTACTGATATTTAGGTTTCCATTGCAATTCCAGTATTACAAAAAATTTTTCTCAATTTTTCAATGAATTATCTGATTGACGCTTTATCCGAGTGGAAAAACGATTATGAATCGATTATTAGACCTACAACGGTCTAAAATTTATTTTTATTAGGACCATTGTCCCGTGGACGATTATATCCGTCAGTTTCGACTGAGCTTTACAGTTGATATAAAGGAGCACGGCCAAATGTTCGTGATAGGTCGCCGATGAAACGGAACGAAAGAAACGAGAGAAAGATAACGCACAAAGAGCACGTTGTACGCTGGCTCGTGTTATCTCAACGTTGCGTTTTCCACGTCTGAACGGGCGTTTGGTTAATTGAGCGCGATATCGCGCAAACGCAGACTTTTTTTCTCCCCCAAAGATGTCCAAGATATCCGCGATACGAATTTTTCTTTCATCAAACGATCTCGCGCTCGTGGATAAAAATCAGATACAAAAAGTATCCTGGCCGATACGCAATAATTTAATGTACCGCTGAATAATTAAATAAGTGTGTAACAGGACTTATTGTTAGCATCTTAACTCAATCGAAAACGCTGTTCGACTTGATCAAAATCGCCAAATTCCGCAGCGTTCGCTGGAGAACCAGTTCCTTTAAAAACAGGTCAATAAATAGGCTCATGGTCCTGGTAACGTCGAGCGCGCGTCGCGTGTTTGATTTCTAGAACACGCATAGAGTTACACCGGGCAAGACTGGCACACCTGAACGCTGTTCCGTGGAACAGAGAAGGTAATTCAGTTAGGACGCGACACGATTACGTTATCGGATACTAGAATTTAAAGCGGCAAACTCGGGAATCTCGTGATATCTTTCGTCTTCTGTTTATTCGATAACACGCCAGCATCAAGTTCTCGAGACTCAAAAAGCCTCAGGAATCCTCGAATTTTGTCGTTTGTACAACAAATCACAGCGGATCCTTGCGATATAATAACGAAGACTTTGTAATAAAATTTTGCTGTTATTATTTCTNTTGGGACCATTTTGGCGATCAACGTAACATTTGCACGTTTTTTTTCATTTTCGTCGAAAGATAAAGAAATAAAAATCTTAAGCAACGAACCACTTTCGCTATTACCTTTATGTCGAAAAAGAATTTCGTCTTCTATCCAAATCAAACAAATCATTTGCAAATGATCTATCGGGTTAGTTCGTTATGAAATGAAATCTGAGCGAGAAACTTATATAAATCAGAAATAAATTACTTTATTTCACAGTCGGATCAAATAATTTAAAAGGAAAGAATCGTTTGCCTGTTCAAACAGACTAACGTCGGATCACTTTAAAATAACATCTCGAGTCAAATCGGATATGTTATTTAAATCATCATTTTTCAAATACTTTATTCAAATAATTCCCATGTACACTTGAAATATTCGACCAGACTGTTAAAGCATGAGCTACTCCGCGCCATGAACCGACCACCGGAAGTAGGCGTAATAACGAACTCCCATTGCCTATATGTGCCGAGAATACAATAACATTATACGCTACGCACAAAGGTTTCTCTCCCTGGAATAGCTACATAGGGATACGTTCATTTTTTTTTTTTTTTCAACGATATATATATATATAAATATGAAAGAACAACGAGCCATCATAACTGTTCGAGATACCCTGCATTCCTCAGTCGAGCCAATAAAACTTTGTTCGATCGGCGACATCAAATTCTAAATCATCAATTTCCATTAATCTATCCTATGGAACGACGTATCCGTAAAATTATTGTAAATATGTTTGTAAAATGAGGTTACGAATCGATGGTGACGATGATGGCTATGACGAATATGCTATGATATTATAGAAAACGAGGGAACATTTTAAAAATAAAAACAAGATGGATTGTAAATTGTGAAAGATCGAAAGAGATCTTAACGTTAATTACTGAATTATTTTGTCTTTCAGATAACTGTCAACGAAAAGGAGAATATATAGTATACCACGTATAAGGATAGATAGGACAGTAGGATTGGAGCAGGAAGTTGAGCAGCATACATACAAAGACGTACGTATGTTCGTGTTGCAGCGCCACGAATTTGCTGGTAATACGGTATTGGCGTCCGGTGAACAACGGTGACCTTCACCTACCGGTATTCTCCGGCATTAACCCAACTTTCTTACGGAATATAAATTAGCATCTCGAAGTAAGAGACAAGTTCTCTCGCAAGATATTCATCTCTCGAGAAATCGTATTTGGAGCAAAATAATGTGTACAAATCTGTACATCGGGCGAGTATCGCATCGCGATGATATCACGCTTAGAATGGAATATCATGAATAAAATTTCAATTGGATACAATGATTTATTGATTCAGAGTAGAAAAAAAAGAGAAACTCACATTTTCGGACTGTGACGATCGCCTCTGCCGCGGTACACAGAAGAGCGGCACGCCGCTTTCTCGCTTCTTCTCCAATATAGCGGCTTCCGGAGTCTTCTTACCGACGCAAAATAAACGATGATATCGTTTCCACTGACACACCACTCATTCACCGCGTTCCTTCTTTGGGCTCGGTATTCTCTTTGCACATATCACCGAAGGATCGACGATCGATCGAATACGCGTTCTACGGGACTACGATAGGAAAAAGTATTTATTTCACTTGATGATGCGGATGATGCACAGTCGCTGGCATTATAATTATTGCCAGTTGAATCTGAAGATCTATCGATTTCGAACTGAAGCTCGATAGCGATTCAACAATGTGTCGATCGACCTTGTGGTAGCCGTTCCGATTACATATACACCGGGATCCTCCTTTTTTCTTTTTTACTCCAAGTGTAACGCAACTGCTCCCCTGCTCGACTGGATTTTCACCGACGTTACCTGCCCGAGTATCGTTCGTTCGCGCGCAACCAGCAGGTATATTGCGTGTTAACCAAACGCTCCGACGACGCGCTGCATTTTTACAGAACCGACGTGTCCGCTTCTTTCAAGAGGGTTCGTCAACCCGGACTTGGCGTGTCGGTCCGTATCCTTCCCTCCGATACTCGCGACGTAAAACGCGCGAAAAAAAAAAATCTCGACGACGAAGGAATGAAACACTGCGAGACACGAGTCGAACAAAGAAATTCGAGGAAATGGTTAAATGGAACGAGAACGAAGATGACACGACACCGCGATGCTAACAGGTTGCGCGTCGCGAAACAACTGAGTTCGTTTCTAGTTCGACGGTCACCGACATCCCCACTCCATTCTACTTCGCGTCGCGTCTCTTCAAAACTATATGTGTGTACACCGCTCGTTACGAGGATAAATTGCCGGCAGTCGAGCAAACGAAATTTTGTTTTTCTTATATGTATGTATAGATACATATATTTTTTTCTTGCATGTATGTGTATTTACATGTAACGTACGTTTTCTTATTTTAATTACAATTTATGTCTTATCTTGAATTGCAATTTACATCTTGAGATCTTCCTCAAAATAAAATGTGAATTTGACAACACTAGTTTTAAAAATCGTGCGTAGAATTGTTTAAAGTGTTATGACGCTTCGTCTGATTCACGATGGCCGTAATTCAACGAATTGACTCTTCGTAATACGGGTCAGCAGTGTCTGATTCTTTAACAGGAATTGAGATTGAATTAAAGCATCGGGTTATAGTCTCTGTGAAAAACGAAAGCTGGTAGAAATTATTTTTAAAACAATTGAAATGTGTGCGATGTTTGTAAAGTAATCACTTTTCACGTTTTATATATATGTATATATTTCACAGAAAAATAAATATATATCTCACTCATTTAAAGAATTACATGTAAAAGCTTAAATCCTTTCATTCGTGTATCTATGCAGATATCTATAAAATTTACCTACATATGTATGTCCCATGCGTCACGCAACCTTAATTATGTAATCTATTTCCATTGTCTTTGCTCTTTCTTATTCATTACGTTTCCGTTTCCGTTTCCTCTTTTTTTACTATATTCTGTACATTGTGTTTCATTAATAAAAAAACTAGTTACGTTGCAAATTGTTTTTGTTATAGAATAACACAGTAGTTTGGTATTTCTTATGAAGCAGATAATAAGAATGATTTTAATATGATCGTAATATTAAATTTAATCTTGCTGGTTCATCGGCGGTAGGCATGATATTATTATGCATTATGATAACGCAATTGCATGACACACCCTTTGGATAGAGAAACGAATGTTGGCACGATCAAGCGCTTAATTTCCCTAAAACACAATGTGAGTAATAAACAGACCTAAACATACGGTCTGAATTATAGAAGTTCTGTTTGCGACATGTAGGCAGTTATTGTAGGAGTGCCGCCGGACATGACGGAACGTTGGATTGACGGATGAGCGAAGACACGTGTAGGTCGAGAACTTCCTTCCTCGAATCAAAAATATAAATTTCGGTAATTTCAAAAATAATATAAGTCCATGTCAATATTACGTACGTAAATAATTAAATAATTAAATAAATACATGCAATATATTCGTTGCTTGTTAATCGAATACCAAATATTAATAAAGTAGAAAAATCAAGACTTGAACGGAATTAAACAGACTCAAGAGCGATGATGCTTGATAAATTAAATCGACGTTATCCAGATTTATTGCAAAGGCTTCATAAACTTTCCTTATCGCATCACGTGGTGGTAGACAGGGTTAAAAAAAGCGATGATTAAAGTAATGACTAAAAAGTAATAACATATTAACAAATATATTTTTATTATGTAAATAAATTATATATTATGTATATAAATTTATTATGTATATAATTATATTATGTATATAAATTTCAGAATGGAATATTTTCCGCTTCATTTAGATCTTCAATTATTTGTCCTGTATAATCATCTTCTAATATTTCTTCTTCTTCTTCTTCATCAGCCAAAAGGTTAAATATAGGTATAGGTTTCATTTTTCTAGCAGCCATCTCAATTTTTTGAACTACAACGACTTCTGTTAATTTGCAAACGAAGTTTGTTATTCTAGAATCGCCTTTACTACCTACTCTACCAGTTCTACCGCATCTAAATAAAACGTGTAATATTTTAGTGTCTGTTCGAAAGAAGCTTAAATTAAGAATCGTTTATCTAAATCGAATACCTATGAATATAACTGGACGTGTCTAGTGGAAAATCATAATTTAAAATGTGATTAACCATCACTGTATCCAAACCTCGAGATCCTCCGTTCGTCGTAGATAACACCAATGTTTTACCATTTAAAAATTCTCCATATTTTCCTCGTCGTACCTCTAGTGGCATATCGCCATTTAAATTTGTTGCTTCAATACCGCATTCGTGTAAAAATAAGGAAAGCCAATAGGAGGTACTATTTCGATTGCTGAATATAATCACACGTTCTTTATTTCGTACTTTCGGTTTTATATATTTCAGAAGTTCTACGGGCTTTTGACTTGGAATTAACCTTATAAATTTTTGTGGAACCAATATTTTATGTAATCTTTCCGTTGTTACATGTTCCAAGGAATTTGTCTGTAAACAAATTATGAACGATCTTTTGGGATCAAGTTATTTTATAAATCATGATATTACTTACATTTACGATACCATTCAACACAATATCCATACGTGAAGGAATTGTCGCAGAGACTAAAATGAGTTGAGCTACTTTAGGAAATTCATCTGTTGTTGTGTCATATTCGTATCCAATCTGTATGAATTAAAATAATTACAAAAATCTTTTATCATATGTACTTATTTCATGTCTTGCTTTTCTTCTTTTACATACCATTAACCTCTTCATAAATACTTGTAACTTCTCCTCAAATGTATGATGAAATAAAGCATCTGCTTCATCTAAGACAACATATCTTACAAGTGAGAGGTTGTATACACCGAATGTTGTCAATTTACTAACAACACCGAAACTACAAACAAGGATATCGACATGACCTACAGGCGGATCTAATATTATTTTTTTCGTCTTTCCACCAGTAATCAATTTTGTTTTAATATCAAGATGTTTGGATATCCTAATTAGTTCCAGCTAAGAAAAAGACCAAATATATTTATTACATACTGTTATATAAATGAAAGCGTCGAATTGATTAATACAAACCGCAATTTGTACTGTTAATTCTCTTGAAGGAGTCACAATTAAACCTAATGGAGTATTTAAAGTTCTTTGCACATTATTTTGTTTCCATATTAAAATTTTAGTTATCAATGGTAGAAGATAAGCTAATGTTTTTCCACATCCTGTTTCTGCTGCTAATAATATATTTGATCCTTGAAGAATTTTTGGTATCCCTATGTTCTGGATTTGTAAAGGTTTGTATATACCCGAATTTTCTAAATTATCACATAAAGAAGTATTTAAACCAAGATCATTAAAAGTTTTAAAATCAACTTCTTCATTCATCTTTTCTTCATCCTAAAAAGTGAATTGTAATTAATAAAAGATTCATAATAATACACCAATAATAATAGCCAAAAATTATTATAAGTGAAATATACATTGCCATAAGGGTATATGAAGAAATAATCGTCTCTAGTTTTCTTGTTTTTCCATCCATGACTAGCTAATGTTGGTTTCTCTTTGGCACGTATATTACTTTTGTAAAAATCGTACATTTTCTTCTTGCACTTTATTATAGGTATTTTTGATTTCTGATCTTCCATTGTATCTTTAGTTGCTACGTTCTTTCCTTTCCGCCGAGTTCTAATTGCCGCCCTTGCCTAAATTAAAATTCATTCATGTTAATTATGAACATATCGGGTGAAATAAAGCAAAAAATTAAATATTTCATTACATAGTGTCTCGTTATATTTACAAATGGCACATTAATTTTGGTTTTGCAACCTATATAACCAAACTGAAACAACATTTAGTACAATTTATTTCAAACAAAAAAAGTTTTTGCGTTATATGATTTTCAACAGTATTAGAAATACTTTAATATTCTTTAATGGAATTTCATAACCGTTTTAATACTATACAGCATTAGAAAAAGTAATATATAGACGAAAACAATTTTTACACCATAGACAAGATATAGTATAGACGTGAAACTCGTCTGTAAAATGTGTTACGTGAAATCAAAGATATAGACAGATCCAATATTATTATTTTAATATAAAATAAAATAGGTTTTTGCTATACTTGTATCATTCTTAGTTCATATTATACATTAATTTACTAATTAGTTTCAATGTACTATTAGAATATGCAAATCTTTATTCATGCATCTCATAGATCAACTGGACTGTAGGAAGAAAGCTAAAATTTTAATATTAAATAGCTGCAATTATAAATTTCCTTACTTAGACTTTTTTTCTTGAAAATTAAAATTTGATCAAATACTAATGAAATATTATCACAAATTATTAATAACAATCTATCTATATATTTATCCTTGTTGTACACTATTGCGCTTCTTGTTTATAGACAATTAAAGTGCTGCCATCTGTTGGCCCTAATTAAATTAAATGAATCTAGTTTATGCTGAAACATGGCAATACCTTATTTATTCGTGTAGCGACATCTATTTAGTCTTATAAAAGTTACCATGGAAATATAATAAATTATTGGTTACCATGTTACAAACAATTTGCCGAGAATATATATAATAGTAAATAAGAAATTAATAAACAGTCGTCAGTCGTAATTTATCCATTAAATTCTGTATCATGTAAACGTTAAAATAAATTATAAAATTTTTCTTTGTAGTACGGTGACTTTATTATTTATCGATCATCGTATCCACATTCGTAGAAAAAAGTGCGATAGTATGGATTTATCCATTAAATTCTGTATCATGTAAACGTTAAAATAAATTATAAAATTTTTCTTTGTAGTACGGTGACTTTATTATTTATCGATCATCGTATCCACATTCGTAGAAAAAAGTGCGATAGTATGGAACCATTGACTAATTTGCACAGACTGTACATCCAATGCTTTTTTGTGTAATAGATTTTGGAAGGCCAGATAACCCGCATACCATTTTGGTGTCACATTCTGTCATATCGACTTAGTATTGCACCGCGGATCCATTGACTAATTTGCACAGACTGTACATCCAATGCTTTTTTGTGTAATAGATTTTGGAAGGCCAGATAACCCGCATACCATTTTGGTGTCACATTCTGTCATATCGACTTAGTATTGCACCGCGGAAATCGAAAAATATGGACAGTGTTGCTACATCTGTTTCGAGAATTATTTATTGTATTGAATGTGGTAGAACTTCATCAATATAGGAAAAATTATAAGGAAAAAGTATAAGGAAAAATTAAATTAATAACGACCGAAATAACTGTTTTTAGAAATACTAAAATAACTGTTTTTAAAAATACTGAAAAAAATTATAAATTGCTCCGGATCATTGACGATCACAACGTTACATCAATTTTAAACGGTAGGAGGCTTATTATCAATTCATCTTTCAATGTGTATACAACGACCTAATTTTAGAAATTTGAAAAAAAGTCATCAATTATTACCGATCATTGACGACCGAAATATTAGATTAACCTTGAGTGATACGGACATTCAATACCAATTGAACATTCGTCGTGTTTTAAAAATTTAAAAAAAAAAGGTATCAACATTAGATTAACCTCCAACGGCTTAGAGATCATTATCAATTAAACTTTCGACGTATACACAAAGA
>NIPQ01093251.1:0-30143 GCA_002806875.1 Lepidotrigona ventralis hoosana
CGCTTCGAAAAAAAAAAGTTGAACGATACAGAGACGGAGGCTACTACTCGTCGTCGTTTGTCGAGAACCGAGGAGACTAGAAAAAAAAAATAGCAGAGTCACGTGAACGATGTCGTCGGAGTGAATTCGTGAGACCGGGAAACGATTTTTTCGCGATACTTGATCGATTTGTAACGCGTTCTAAACGATCGATGACAGAGGCTGTAACCATGTGGTTCACGTTGAAATAGTCGGGAGAGAAATCTGACGTTCGTGTGCCTCGCTTGTGTTGAGAAACAAGCACAACTGAGATACAGACGTATTTTCAAAGGTAATTCCTAATAATTACGGATGATAATTGCAGACGTAGATCTATCAAGGATTAAAGTAAGAGATTTAGCATTCGCGTGTATACGTTCCGCGAATATACCAGAGCGAGAGAGAGAGAAACATATGTTCTAGAACGTGAATCTACAAGTGAAAATTAAAGTTCGTCGAGAATCTACTATCTGCTATTGTAATTTAAAGAATCTATTATCCGTGATTATTCGCTAAATTAGCCGAAAAGTCGTGGCGAAAAGAAAGAAATATGCAATTGCAAAACTTAAATCTATTAAAATGTATGTCTGTTGAACTAAAATCGTGGCGAAGAGAAAGAGACGTACTTTCAAATTCTATCGAATAAACTGTCAGTATAATTACAAACAATAATTATGAAGATAAATTTATTGATCAAAGATACAAATTCGTAAGGAATCCAGTATCCACTTCACGTTGAAACGATGAAAATTGTAAACGAGAATAGTATAAAGAAAGCATAATATTACAAATATTACAAATAATTGCAATATACAATATAAAATATAATTAAAATTAAAATTCATAAACTGTCTGAGTTCTGAGTTCTATTAAACTAACCTAAAATCCTGACAGAGAAACTAACACATTTTCATGTTTTTATTAAGAATAATTAATCTTTAATAATTAGAAGCGTAAATCTATCGAACGAAAACTAAAATACGTAAGAAGTCTACTGCCTGCTATAATTTTCATCAACCTAACCTAACCAAAAATCATGGTGAAGAGATAGAAGCATATTTCTATATTTTATTAAAAATAACTGAAATTTTTAATAACTATAACCGCGAATCTATCAAAAGAAAATTAAAATTCGTGAAAAACCTGTTCATGTAATTTTCATCAACCTAACCTAACCAAAAATCATGGTGAAGAGATAGAAGCATATTTAATAAACGAAATTTTACAATTCTAACAAATAACGTTTTTAATGCTAAATCTAAACTTATCAAACGAAAATTAAATCCGTACGATTTCTTTTGAAAGGATCAATATCGTGGTGGAGAAGAAGAGACATATTCTATCGAGCGAGGGAATTAAAATTCGTCAGAGATCTTCGTTCTTGCGATTTGTATTAAACAACAATCTAACTGCAAACCGTGGTGAAGACAGAAATACACGTCAAATTGCTATAACTAACAACAATCGTGAATCTAAATCTACTGAGTGAAAATTGAAATCCACACGGTTTCTTTTTAATTAAAAGGGCCGACATTGTGGCGAAGAGAACGAGACGTATTTCCAAAAACTAATTCCATCAAATCTGCATTAAGATCTCCATTAAAAGGATAAAAATCGTAGCGTAGAGAAAGAGGAAGATACTTCAAACTACAGATCTATCAACCGAATGCTAAAATCCTATAGAAGTTCATCATCCGTGCGATATCTTCACTCGCCTAACCTAACCTAGCCAAAAATCGTAGCGAAGAGGAACAAAGCTAAAGTGTTTCGAAGTAAAATAGAAAGTTTCGTGGAACGTTTCCACGTTGCAGTCTGCGATACGCAGATCAGAGAACTGTTTCGATTCGACTGTAACTCTTCTCCTCGAAAGAGAGAGAGAGAGAGAGAGAGAGAGAGAAGCGAGGAGGAGCTGGAGAAGAGGAAGCGGTGAAACAAAGGAGCGAATTAACGGCGGGGCGAGGGAGGAGTGCGAACCGGTAATTAACCGGCAAAGAAAGGACTTCTTCGAGCGGTTCTGCATGAACCTGGAGGATATCTTCGGTCTGTGCAACAGGAAGAACGCGATTTTCGTTATCCTGTGTACAGCGGCGATCTTCGTACACCTGTACAGCAGGGAGGAGGCGAAAATCGAGCAACCGATCCACCACGGCAACGTGGAGGAGCTGCGGAAGAATTGGTGCTTCGAGGACGAGGAACTGTCCGTGTTTCAATTGCACTGCAACGATGTGGAGGTTATATTGTCTGCTCTCGTTGACGCTTTGCACGTTTGAGTTTGAAGGAGCCGAGCTCGTCACGCGAGACAATGGCCAGAATCATCGGGTAAGCAACACTTGAAAGGGAAATTTCAAACGTACAGAAATCTATCAACCCTCGAAATGACAAAAATTTAATTCGACCTTTATTCTGGAAAAAATTCACCCGTTCCACTCTGGACTTGCCTACTCGCTATTATACTATCTATACTCTGCTATTTATGCCATTCGCTGTTAAAGAAATTAAATTGAAAAAAAAAAAACAGTGGTACACCTAACAGAAGCAGAGCTTCTCTTCTTTTTCCCTGAATTAAAATCTTCAAAGAACTGAGCATCGAAGGTTGGTAGCTTTCTGACACGGTTAGTTACTTTGGTTACTTAGGGTGACTTGGTTTTGACGATTGCAGTGCCGAAAGAAAGTTTAAACTTGGTATTTGTCCATATGATGAGTAGTTATACAACGCTGATAATAGTTATCCATTACGGGACGTATATTGTGCCCGTTAAACGTAATTTATAAAATTATCCACGTATCGCTTGTTTTTTGAACTTTCATTTGTTCGCCACTTTGCACGTGTGAACATAAAAATTTTCTCGTAGAAAGTTATACAACATTTTTTACAAGCCAACATTTTAGTGGCCTGTTATTTTTAAAGCAGAATTTTTTAACTCGATAATTTTTCTTATTAAATTTTCCTTCTAGTTCAGAGATTAGTGAAAGCATCTTTCTTTCTTTTCTTGTAAAAGATTTTACAAATCATTAATAAGTCTATTATTTTTAAAATTCTTTGTCTATAAAATGTACTTCGTTATATTAAATGTAATACAAATACATATAATGAAGTTTGATCGAAAAAAAATTTTGTTGATTACTTGGACATTGCGAAACAATCAAACTCTTTCACAAACACATATCGATTTGAACTCAATATGACACTCTTACACAATCAACGATATCGAGTGACATACATTTTCACACCACGATATGCAAAAAGTTACAGCGAAGTACAAAACAATGCTTCGTATTTGCTTTTATTAAATGTTACGTCACACTTCGTGTAACTGAGAGTTCGATCTTTAACTTTTAGTTGGTCATTGTATGTCGCGTATGCTAACTCGTAACTGTGAACGAAACGTTTGAGAGAAAAGCGTAAGCATAAATTCGAAAGGGAAAGTGGTACGACAGAATTCAGAGGAAAGAAGATTTGAAAGGGAAATGAAACTATAGATTTAAAATATAAATGAACTGTAGATTCAATTTTATAAGACTAATTTTGTATGCTATTCTATATAATATATTTCATTATATATTAATTAATTTTTAATTCGAAGCAAATTTTCGATCTCCTCAGTTGATTCTTTTTCCCCATTTATTTTCCAATTTGCATCTTCCATTTAATTTACATCGATGTCTTCCTATTTAAATTATGAAATTATACGTCCCACGTGTATTTTAAATTTTTGTCCCATTTCCTAGTTGTTGTAACGTTACGAAACAATTTTTGCATTTACGTAACATTAATTCTCAATTGTTGTTAATTGTTGTTAGTTGTTCTGAAGAATATCTTCGAATATTTATTCTTAATACTTATTCATAAAATTGATATTATATACTCATAAAATTATTTTAAATTCTTATCCCATTGTAAATCGTGAATTTGTTAATCTTATCCCAATTCTCGATTCTTCTTCGTTTCTTTTAATACCCATGTCATTTTAAACCGAAATTCACTTTACACCGATTCTCTTGATTCTTAATTCTTTTTACTTCCAGTATTTTATTTTTTTTTTTTTTTACATCGTAAAATCTCTCTAACGTCATCACTTAACGTAGCACGGAATTAGATTCACAACGCGCAATAAAAGCAGTCGGGCGACGAAATGTGAATAGCCAATTATTGCATTTGCCTTAACACGCGAATGAAAGAGTGAATGTCTGCTTGCGTGAGCGTGGAGACTTCGACCAATCGCATATTCCTTTTTTCTCTTATTTTTACTTTGACGAAACACATAGACACACGTAGGTACGTACGTGCGTCATGAAATTCTTCAGACATTTCAACGTCGAATAATACCCTACAATTCTGCGCGAAACGACATCTCGAGATGCTTATTAATTCGTACCTTGCCTATTACTCGTTTTATACTTCAACGAAGAAAAGAGAAAATCGGCGACAGATTCGTCATCGATTTGATTGTTGAATTTCCTCAACTAATTATCTTAATCTCAAATGATAGTTGCTCGTGGAAATATATATAAACGCTTTTTTACAGAGTTATAACAGCTTAGATTATCGACAATTTTTCATCGTTCATTAGTTCAATTATGCTCTTCATTATAGAGAGGGCAAAAGTTTCTGCCTATTTTTTTTTTTTTTTTAACAAAATATTTTTAATAAAACACTAATTTTATTAATGACCTTTTTCACTTTAAAATTATTTCTCTCAAGTGTTGATCAAGCCAGAGCTACATTACGAATTTGTTTTAATGACGGAAGTGACTTTTGGCCCATTTGAGTTCACTGACTTTTCCGTTCATCTAATAAGAATACAAATTCAAGCTATTGGTGGATTCAACTGGCAAGAATTCATGGTTTGATCAAAACACTTTTTGTAAGATAAATTTATTTATTTATTTATTTATTTATTATACAAATTTGTTTGAAATTTAGTTCAAACAAATGGAACTCGTCTGAAATATACGACAAAAGTGTCTGCTATATTCCGAACTTTCCGTGCTAGCTACATCAGCTTTCTCTTTCTGTGGCTGTTCGTGTGCTACTATACAGCTAGTTTTTTTCTTTCTTTTTTTTTTTTACCTCTGTCGGCCTCGACGCATTTCGGCGTTTATCATCGTCGGGAATAACGCTTGGAAAATTGACGAGGAAGTCGTGAACTTTATTTCTATTTGCCTTGCACTCTAACAATTACATACTTTGGTACGTGATTAGCTCAGCTAATTGCACGTTGCCATAACACCTTGAGATAAAATTGAAATAATAATATAAATAATATAAAAAATAAAGATAAATGAAAATATTGATGCAAATCACTACCTTGTTACAGAATTCTGTGCAAATTTGTGAAAAGCAAGATCTTCTGCATGATCTTTTTGTAAAAAAAAATAGAACTCTTTTGAACTTGAAGTTGACTGATAATCGAATAATTAAATATTTATTAATATTCTTATTGACCGTAAATATTTATTAATTCATTAATTTATCATAATCAAATATGATAACATCTATCGATTTATTTTTATCCTAACTATTACTAATTAATTAATCACAGTATGTTGCAATTTGAGATTTGAAAGTTGCTTTGTTATTATTCTTCCTGGTAGATGTATATTTACTTAGCGATTTTTCATTCCCATGATAAAAGTTCACATTCATAATCAACATAGAATAACACAATTACAATTGAACACTAGTAAACACTAGTAAATACTCAGTTCAATAACAAAAAAATATAGACAAACTCTGGATAAAATAATACACTTAAAATCTATAATATAATTAAACTCATTTTAATGTATCTATTATCTTATATCTAATACTGTGATTCCCAAAGTGGAGCCAATTCAAGAATGAGTTATTAACAATTTTTTTGCATTCCTTTAAATGAAAATTTAACTTTCTAATTTATTTTCTTTCATGGATGTCATGTTCTTTGGAAGCTTGTTTAGAACAAGCTAATGACCTTTTAGGCTTCCTCCACGTCAAAAATTCACTTTCCTGAATTAATAGAATTATATGTCACAGGGGTGAGGCATCAGGATTTTAGAGATGCTTAAATTAGATTTAGGTTAGGTTTAATGGCTCAGGTTAGATTTAATTAGGGCCAAAGAAAGGTTGGGAACCACTGATCTAACATATCAATATTTTATATTAGATATCTCAAAATATTATTATCAGAAATCCTCCACCTCTGCCAGACTGAAATATAAAACTATAAAAATTTGGGCATATCATAATAGGATCAATTGAAGTTTCTAATCGAAAATGACGACAACGTAACGGAAATCTCTGTTCCACTTTTTCTCTTTTCGATGTTATTTAATAGGAGCGATAGTCACGTTCGAAAGTAACAAGATCCACCTGGACGAAGGAAAAGGATGATGCGTTTGCGAACGTTACGAGTGGCTGTGTGATCGCGATCGCGAAGAATCCGCATGAAATAATGGCGTTCTTCTGTCGTTTCTCACGCACGAGAGCAGCTTGTTTGGAAAAGCAAGCACGGAGAAAACCGTCGGCGCCGTTTCTACCGTCAAAAGGCAATGCTGTTCGGTTGTACTGAATTTTTCTTTGCTTCTTATTTTTTTTTTTTTTTTTGTTGTATCCCTTCTGTTGCTGTCTCCGACATTTCGAAATATCCTGCGTTCGCAAATATTTTTTTTCTTGTCTCTTGCTGGAGATTGGAATTAAAATTTAAGCAGGGAAAGACGAGTATAGTCGTCGAACAAAGTTAACAAGTTAAATGTAGAGAGTGAGTCTAACTCTCTCTAAATAATAATCTCTCCTTCGAAATGGTTTCTCCTTTTTGAAAGATACGATGTTATGAAATTAAAGATCTGAATGGTGATATTAATTTTAATATTTTTGTAATAGTCGTCGTTAGAAAATCGTCGACTTGGCGAGAAGAAATTAGGAGATCATTTCTATCGTTTCGTTATTTTCCATATTTTTTCATATTTCTATATCATATCTAAATCTAGATTAGTTTCTATATTATTTTTGTATTTTTACATCGTAGCGAATGGAAATATGAAGATATTAATACAAATTGATGCAAATATGAAGATACAAATTACACTTCATTTATGCTCGATAAAACAGCCAAAAAGATTCGTACATTAAATTTTAAAGATCTTTATAAAAAGGAGACTTTTGTTAATTTAAGAGATGGATTTTATTAACTTTATCCACATTTATTTTATTAATTTATATCTCTACGCATTTCGAATTAACCTACATCGAATTTTAGTGTTTCGACTTCATTCTCGTATTCAATAAATCAAATTAAATTTGTAATTTGTATGTTTTATATATAAAATCGGGTTTCGAATTTACATCTACTATCTAACTTGAGAAATTTGCTAACAGCGGTGAAATAAAATATAAAATGCCCAAGTGAAAAATGGTCTTAATACATTGAACAAAGAAACATAATAAAATTATCACCATTTTGGGTTTTGAAAATTGTGAGACACAAGTAAATTGCAATTTCCGTACACGACCTTATTGGCCTTGACTAAGTGATTATAGTCAATTCAATTGAATTCAAAGATGGACTGCGTTTATCCATATTCAAAAGTGTATCTTTCCGTTTAATCTCCAATTCGAATCATTAAATCAAGTTAATATTGGCAAATCACGCAAGTGATTGTATAATAGCTTGAAAGATCAAGGTCGCCGAATTCCATTTAAAATTTGAATCACACCTAATTTCTGTTCTTTAGTTTATTCTTAATTTTATTGTTCTTATTATTCTATATAATAAAGATTAATTACTTTTGTCGCGTAGAATACGAAATAAAATTATTAAGCAAGATCTATTAGCCTGAGATATTATAATTCTTAAACTGCAAAACGATCACGAAAACACACGTTTTCATGAATAACAACTAATGTTCGGTCTCATTAAATCATTTAAATAATAATAATAACACTACGACTAAAATAGATTAAAATAGATTTTTATGTATTTCATGGAAAATTGGAAATTACGAAAACATACAATGTACACAATACGCAAGAGTGTAAAATATCTAAAGTAAAATATTTGTATAATAATATGTATAATATATAGTAAGACAAATTTCTAAAGTAAAATATTTGTCATAACATATATGTACATTATTATAATACATGTAATATAGTAAAAAAGACAAATTTCTATTCAGATTCTATCTCTCAAAGTTCCTAAAAATGAATAAGATCCAATTACGATGAATATTTTACTTTGGACATTTTTTTACATATCACGTGCATTCTATGCATTTCTCGCATATCTAAGTTTAGGTTAGGTTTTTCATAAATGCACGAATATCTGCAATTTAACGATCAACTCGCAATGACTGGACAAATACTCGACAATTAATTAGCGACGAGTAATGAGTCGAATGTATCTTGTATAATCCACGTACCGTTTCAATTCGTACGTTTGACAAGTAGACCGTAAATTTTTACGTGTTTGTAGGAAATTTAAAGGTGTAAGAGAAATGCGCGTGATGCATACGTGCAAAAATGTATGAAATATTTGAAATAGGGCGACCTGCATAAAATAATATTGATAAACTAAACTTAACGGACGTGTGCATTTGAATCTGTCTTCTTTATTAACAACTGCTTGCTAACCTAAACCTAACCTAAACTGGATCGCCAGTGCTGGAAACTTAAAAGTATCTCGAATATATGAATATAAATTCAATCAATTGCGAGCCAAGCGTTTAAATATGTTTGCGTAAACGAGCCGCATAATGAACGAAGTTCAACAGCTACAAAAAATGAAAGTGGATTCGTCCAAATGAAAGGAACGAAGAAAAATAACAAAGAGAGTGAAACAGAATGAATTTTTTTTTTTTTTAAGAGAAATCCATTTGTATTCAACCGACGAATCACTACAAATTTTCAGATTATTCAGATCGTTTGCAATTAATTATTATTTTTATATATATCACGTACAGTGAGTGTCCTTAACCTAAACCTAACCTAAACCTAATCCAAAAATTGTCGACGTTTGAACTGACGTGCAACTTTGGGAAAAACAATCGTACAATAAAGGCTCGTTTTAAAGCTTGAAATATTTATCTTCAAAATATCTTCAAAACTTATTTTTCTCAGATGCTTTTACATCGTGCAATTTGTGAAGATATCTGTTTTCTCGAGGTTACTATGAATTGTCATAATGCGCAAGAACATTGAAAAATTTCGCTTATGGCTGAATCTGCTATGGGTTTTAAGATTAAAGCGCTCACTTTTACAATGATCTCTTAAAATTTGACTTTTTTTTTTTTTACTGCTTTGTTGAAGACAAATGAGGTGTTCCAACGTGTAATTAAATACAGATTCTGGACCATTAAATCAGAACCATTTAAAATTTTCAATGTTTTACATGTTCTTAGCATTGGAAGAGTCTTTCAATTGAAACGAAATCACAATTACAAGTTTCATTAATCCATTAATCCAAACAATAATTCATTCAGTTATATTATGACTATTTCAATTTTAGATTTCATAAAAGTATCTAAAATATTAAGCAAATCCTTGGAATTCCATAGATCCAATATAGAAGATAAAAATTGATTAAAAAGAGTTGTAAATTAAATATATCTCAATAGGATTGCTATTAAAATATTATGAGTATACTAATTATAAATATTTATTAAGAAGAGCTGAATGTACTTTGCATATATTTCTGTATTTTAATAATTAATAAAATTCGTTTAATATACAAAATTGCATTCATGCCTTTTTAAATCTTATTAAAAACATGTAAGATGTTGAAAATTAAAAGTGATTCTAATTAAATGGTCAGGGACTGTATTATTAAACACATCATTAAATATCTGTGCTATTTTATCAATTTCTCTTCTATATATATATATATATATATATATATATATATGATCCATAAATATTTAACTTCATTAAAACTTTTTATTTTATATATTTTACACATTTTATATATGTATAATTAATATATAATTATAATATTAATTATATTAATTAATTATTATTATATTAATTATATTATTATTATTTTATATTATTATTATATTATATTAATTATATTATTATATATTATATTATTATTATTATATTATATTAATTATAATATATACATATTTATTATATATTAATTAATTAATATAAATAATATATATATATATATATATATATATATATATATATATATATGGATAATATAANATATATTTATGAATCATACATATATGAGTGAAATTACTCTAAACGGTAACACTGACAACATACATCAAGGTCATCAAAATCAGCAATGTCTGCAAATAAATAGTTATTACTAAATATTTGTTTACGTTCTTTGGAATACTAACATCCTGTCCTAATTTCTTAAACGAGTATGCAATGCGTATATGTGTATTTGTTGAATCGATAGCTTTTGTTAAACGTGTACAAACGCGATTACACGCTTTCAACAATTTTAAGTAAATCACTTTATGTGAAACTTCATCGGCAGATTCGTCCCCGAAATCTGCGAGTTTGCTACTTTCTCCTATATTTTCCACTTGTTAAAGCCACGACAGATAAAACTGGATCTTTCGAAACTTTCGACGAAAGAGATATTTTTGTATGTTCCCTGGATTTTTTGGTCATTTTTGTCGAGAAAAAAAGATTGCCGAAATTACCGACATTTTTTTCAAGAACTAGTATTTTATTATTTTATTATTTTAATTATTATGTATACTTTTATTTTATAAAAAGTCCTCCCCCCCCCTAAAAAAAATTCTCATTGAAAACGATCAAGTTTAAATGATCCTTCAACCGATCATAAAAATTTATTTAAGAGAATTTTTCTCAACCTTTGGATTGTGTGATAATTATATTTTTTCATTGTAATTATATTATTCTCATCTCGTCTTTTCTTGTTTATTTGAATTATAATAAATACTTTAAAACAAAACTTAAAAACAATTTTCTACGTATCTTGGATTCATTGTTTAATTTCTCTTATCAATACTATACTTCAAACAACTATAATATGAATAACAATAATCGATATCAAAATTAAATAAATATCAAAATTAAATCAGAATCAAGAATAAATTTAAAAACTAATTAGTTTAATAGCTCAAAAAGTTGGAAAAAAGTTGGAATTTTATTGAAATAATGATCAACTTCAAAAATACTGAAATAACGTTGTCTCTAAAATTACAAAGTTAGAAAATATACCTATATTAGAATGACGACGATTAAAATGCATTTGATCATGATTAAAATTCAATCAAACTCTCAATGAAATCAACTTTCTTTCCAGTTGATCCTAGGTCCATTATACCTAATTCAATTGATGCTTAGGAAAAGTGCAATTAAAGTGTTTACAGGGTGATTCTAGAAACTGGGACAAGTTGTAACTCTTTCCCTGGTGAAACAGAGAAATTGCTTCAAGAAAATGTTTCTATTCTTACTGTTTGCTGGAATATCTCTTTTTCCACGACCACGTCTTTCCCTTCTCAAAAGATATATTTACAGGATGAAAGATTTATTTTGGCGGAAGTGCAGTTACATTCTTTCTAAATCTTTAATCGTGACCTTTGTGATTGTGATTAATTGCAATCTCTAAAAAATTTGAATTATATCTCAATTTAAAACTTAAATTTGAAAAAAGAACTAAATCTAGAAAGATTTAAAAACAAATAAAGATAGAGTGATTAATACTATGAAATATTTTTTAAAACACTGCAATAATTAATTGAATAAATAATCTAACTCTATGCGTATTATCAATACTCAGATGTGGATATTTAAATATTTATAAAATGTATATGATATGTAAAAGTGTATAAAGTATTCAATACTTCAATTGTATTCATAATAATAGGAATTTGCATAAGCAAAGTAACATACATATTCTCTGAGTAATACATAGTTTGTATCATCAAAGTGATTGAAATAATTTGAAGAGTTTTATACCTATTAATATATGTTATCCTTTGTATTCTAACATTTCAAATGAATTAACTACGTTTCTATTCTTACTGTTTTATTACTATTCTATACTTTATATCTTAGAATGATTAAAATATATATATTATTTATAATATTTACAAATTTTAATGTTTATGCAATATATATTACTTTTTTTGAAATGAACTGTATATTAATTTAAAGTAATTTAAAATAAAATATGAATGAGTAATATGAGTATAGACAAAATTTTAAATAATTAAATAATATTGTATATAAATATACACAAATATATTATACATATAATATAAAAATTAAAAACAAAACATGGCGTGTTCAATTCATCTGATCAATAATTAAAATTTCAATTTTTCCCTGAACGACGTACTTCATCTCTACTTTTACACATCACATACTAAGAAACTCTGCTCAAAGAATCTTCCACGAACTTAAATAACTTCAAACATTGAATTATTTTTAGAAGGAAACGCGAGGCCGACCAGAAGAAGACTGGGACGAGGAAACCACGGCCGAGCTAGTGGGTAAATGGCGAAACAACGGCGAGGCCTTGGAACCAAAATGGCGAGACGGCGACACGATTCCTCTACTTCCGTTTTCCCAATTTTCTCGGTCCTCGAGGGGCAAGATCGACAACAGCGAGGAGGAGGACGACTACGATCGTCGTACATCGAAATATCGTCAGAGCAATAGACGTGAGAATTTCCTCCGTACCAGGAACAACCGTCGTTTACCATATAACGATTACGACGACCACGGACCAACAGAAATCAAACGGGAGTACCACGAACGAGATGAGGTCTCACCGCGAAAGAGAAATCGTGCGTGGAATAGTGAAAGAAACGCGGCTACGTTTGAAAAAATAGGGGACGACGATGAAAACAGAGGCATTAAAGATGATAGGGGAACGTCGGCGAGGCACAGAGAGATATTTCAAGCACGACCGAATGACTACGAACATGAGCTCAACGACGAGGAGTATTTAAAGCCACGACCAAGGAAACGGAGACCACCGCAGAATTATGAATTTACTCTGGTAGAAAATGAAACGTCGTTAAACGAAGGGGGAACAAATAGCAACTCTGGGCCCTGGTCGAGAGCGAACAATCAAGAAAATCCCCCAGAAAATACAACTAAAAACGGCCCGTTTCTACAGAACGCCGTCGAGTTGAAATCTCTGTTGAAAATGCAACAGGAGGAAGGTTCGAGCTTGTCCGAGATCCTGCAGCGGAGGAATCTCACGCTGAACGATCTCTTAAAGGGCAAAGCCGACGTGATCAACGCGCTGAAGATGAGAGACATTGAGGAGAGCCAGGATTACGAAGAGACTGCGAGAATGATGACCAATTCGTTCACGAAGCTCTTCACCACCGAGAGGCCGCAATGGACGTTCACCACCGCGGGATCAGCAAAGGCGAAGAATCCTCAGGAAGAATTAGTAATTCCGATCATTCCAGCGAGCACGAGCTTGCGAAACAGCCAGGCGAGCGCGAGAGAATCTTTAAATAAAGGCGATGTGTATGCAGAGGTAGTAAACGCAACGACTGGAAAATCGATTCCCGTTAATGTCGATGCTACTCGAGTTATGATTACGACACCGACGCCGTTACCGGTCGCAACGAATTCCATGGAGCTCATGCAAGCAGACGATGCCGGCACGAAATCGCCAGCCGGTGGTGAAATCCGTGCCGAGAGTTTCGACGAGGACGAAATCATGGAATTCTCAGACTTCACCGATTACAAGAAGGGACGGAACGGCGTATCACCTGTGTGGCTGATGATGAAAGATGGAGAGGCTGGCGAGACACCGAAGTTAGCGAGTACCAAGGACCAATTCGAGGACAAAGGATCCACGTTGAGCATCGAGAAGATACTAAATCCCACAGAACGTTCGAAATTGACGAGGCCTGCGAGTCCTGGAAACCAAGGACAAGGTTTCAACGACTCGGACAGTATCGACAGAAGTAGAATATTCAGAAAAGAAGAGCAACGCGTAACCATGAACCATTCTGAGGAAGATTATGACAATTCTTCTGAGAAAGAATACCAGAGTGATACACCGGATACAGTGATGTATTACGATCTGGAACAGAGCACTCCAATTGGTAACTTCACTGGCGAGAGTGACATGAGTAAAACCATAATGAAAGAGTTAGAATCTGCGTTGGATGCAATGAATCCCACTGCCACCCTTTCGAAGAGTCCACTTGTGGATAAGAATGATAGTGATAATCTGAGAAACCATCAGAATAAAAGTACAACTGGGAAGAAGAGTTATGACGATATTATATCAGAAGTGGAGCCGGAAGCTCGGGCCGAGATCTTTGAATTGTTTGCCTCTGGATCGGCAGGGAAGAGGTTGGAACGTCTTCTTAAATCGAGAAATATGAGCTTGGAGGAATTAATCGCGTTGAGGCAGAGAGGATCTAGTAAAGTCCATCTAGCCGAGGTGTCACGGATCAGAGCTCACAAGTCAAACGACGAACATAGAGTAAAAAATACAGATTTTAAAGCAACGGGTTCCTCGTCATCTAAAGAAGAAGAAGAAGCAATAGCGAATCGCGAGAACTACGATAAGGGAGTTGACAATTATTTGTCACAGTCGACTGAAAATTTGAAAACCACTGATTCAATGTCAAATTCAATGGATCTCGTTCGTCTTGATGATGACACAACTGAACGATTGCTACCTAAATTAGAATCGAAGGTCAGCAACGAAGACATAGAAACATTGAACACTTCTCCAAGAATGGACATTGAGAAAGATGAGAGGGAGAGACATCGTACGGTGGAGATCGTTGATCTGTTGACAACGTTCGATTCTTTTCCATTTATAAAGGATATTCAGCGAGAGTTAACCAATCAGTATAATAAAGAAGACAAAAGGAAGCTGATGGTGCAAGACAGCAATGTTGGCGTGATGTTTATGAATAACGACGCGGGAATGATACGCGTGAACAACATTTCAAACGTCGTTGAGTCCGGTTTCGTTAAGGAGATTGTGAAGCAGGAACCAAGTTCCATCGACATTCAGGCCGTGTCAGGCAAAACCGGTAATATTTTCGACGAGGATGAGAGCAAAAGCACGAAAGGAAAGTCTCTTTCAAAAGTGAGACCAAGCATAATAGCGAGTGGCGCAATTCTTGGCGTAACTCTTGTAGTCTTCCTGGCGATATTCATCGTGTGCAGAATCCGGCAAAAGCAGAAATATAGGTACAAGAACACGTTTTCCAGAGCGGTGTTTCAAGATCCAGTGATGACAGCTAGGAAACTATCGAACTCGAGCAGCCTAAGCACAGTGATGGTCAACGTCGTGGCCACATCAACGACGAAAAGGCCAGAGAAAAACGAGAATCAAGAACCTACAGAGATGGATTCTAAGAGTGACATCGATAACGACTCGTTAGATGCTAATGACAGCTGGGAAACTATACCTGATTATATGAAATAAACTTATTTGATTATATTTGCAATATTGTCCCCTCTCCCCTAAGAAAGGCAAAAGAAAATAACAGTATTCTCACATTTATATTAAGTTAAAGCATACACATATTAATTGTATACTTTAAGTTTAGAGATCATATTCACTCAGGCACAAAATACCACACGGAATTAAGCATGGTTGTCAAGTAATGTTTTTTTTATCAAACCTGTGCACTGACTTTGTAAACGTGGACGATTGTACATACGATTGTATAGAGCTCCTGATAGATTATTCCAATAATGAGATCTAACATAACTTAAGATTTAGATTACATTCATGTAACTTTATGTCATATAAGACGTTATTTTAGTACTTCTTTTAATATTGGAAAACTTAGTAGATTTCTAGTAGTATTGTAAACTCATCCTTTAAACTTACATATACATATTTATTTATACAAATAACTGATAAGCAAAATAAATTTTCTTTTATATAAAATAAGAAAATATTATGATCATTATATTTTATTACTCACCAGTATCTTTCATAAGTAAAAACATCCCTGAGTATAGCAGATACAGCATTATTGTTGTTTTGAAATACCTTATTAAAATAGGAATACTGTCTTGCAATATTTCGGCATTGTTTCAAAGCGGCTTCTACAACAAAAGTTACATCAAAATTTTATTGCCAAAATAAAATCTCGATAAAAATCAGTAAATTAACAAAAGTCAACTCCAAAATAATTACAATTAGTTTTGTACTTGTAAATTCATAGTTCAATATCAATTAATCCTCTTAATATCTTACAATTTTTTCTAGAATTACAATACATCATTTTCTAGAATTACAAAACATCGTCGTAAGAAAAGAATTTTGCTTTCCATCAATTTTCATGCTTTTTGGTAAAATATATTTCGTTCTCAGTAAGAATATTTCCTACTATAAAAACTCATTTTGTAAAACTGAGGCGTCACAAGAAATTGAATCAAGTAGACTCAAGGTGTTTGTAATAAAAATTGTGAAACCAATATATCAGTCTTATTAGAACTAAAAGGATTAATATCACTAATAATTAATAGCCTACATTTTTAAGAATGAAATTTGTAGCTTTTACGATTTAATATTATATAAATTACTTTTTATTATTAAAGCTATCACCTTATCATTGCAAACACTTGATTAGAAAAACAAAGATGAAAATTATATACTGAAATAAATAGACTTTCAATCAGATGTATTGACGTTTACCTAATGTAGGGCTGCCTTTAAGCTCAATCATATCAGCAGCGGTCATGTATAGTACAGTCGTGTAGGTGGTGGGAAGGATATCCAAATAAGGCTTCCATTTCGAATTTTCTTTGTGTCTCTCAATGAGGAGGGCAATTGCAAGTGCCACTTGCGGCATATGCTGTATCAACGGATCATTTAGAATGGCGATCAACTCCGGAGCCGCATTATGAGTACTGAAAATAAGTCCCCTGGGTATCCTTAAGATCAACTCATTCTCTTGAAAATTACGTTCCGCTTTCAAGCCTAGGTCGTATCCTGGAAATTCGGCAACACTCGCTCCGTCTAAATTCGCGCCATTCTCTTTCAACCAGTTTATGAATTGTCCAATCCCCTGGGACCGTTTTGGCGACTCCGTCTTCATTTCCTCCAACCGTTTAACCTTCTCCAAAATTGTTGATATCTCCACGTAATTGTCCCATAATTGCGTCACGTATGCTGAATTAATGCTCACTATTTAAAAAAAAAAAAAAAAAAAAAAAAAAAAAAAAAAAAAAAAAAAAAAANACGACATTGTCAATAGATATATACGTTATTTGGTATATTGTGAATAAAAATAAAACTTCGTGAAAGTTCTACAATTTCTAAAATCCAAGAGGTTAAAACGGGACACGCGTATTTCGTGAATTGTAGATCTTTAACGATATAAAATTCGCAAAGTGATCTTGCATTTGGTATTGGTTAGCTTTCAGTAACAATATTAATATTTAACGCGACTGTTCGACGTTCAATGAACGTGCAGAAAATAGAATTGCAGGGGAAATATATCGACATTACAAAGGCATGCTCTATGAAAAGCGTACTCACAAACGAATAGTTTTTCGCACAAGGCATTTATCTCGTTTCTTTTCGCTAATGATAATTGCCTTTGGTGTGTAACGTGTTGTTTACTTTTAGACGATCCGTGAGATTTTCTTCTGCCCATGTTTGTACTATCTCACGGTGCTTTCGTGACTTCTTCTCGCATTCAGATGCATTATAACGTGTAACGCGCCTACACGACTGGCAAGAATAAACACTTTTCGCCGAAACGAAAATAGAACGTTCGACGATCTGGCTTCTCCCTCTCTCGGGCAACATAACCTCAAAACTACCAAGCAGAGCTACCACCGTTCCCCGTGTATCATGAACACCGCTGCACTTTATTGATTTTCAATTTCTGTTAGAGGTCACCTACTTTCGCAATTACGCCAAACTCCTTGCCGGAAGTTTACCCTTGATCGTTCTTTCCTCCTTTTTTCCCTCCGAGATACGCGCCCATGCCAATTCTCCTGAACAAATTTAAGACACGTTTAATAGTAAAATTGACCGTAACGTTGCATTTATATAACAAAAAGAAAAAAAAAAAAAAGAAAGAAATGACTTTATTCAATATAACGATTGTATCATTTACGTTCACATTACGTGACATGACACCTCTTTCTAAAAAAAATGCAAAATATATTTACAGATGTACATATGCTTATGGTATACTTGTTACATATAAATTTCATTTCGTATCATCTTTTTCATTTCTGTTCATAAAATTCATGTTCAATGAAATAGAGTGAAATAACGTAAAGAGCAAAGCATAAATAACACGAATTTCTTTTTAGTATAAGATTTGTATTGTACAAAGTATGCAAATAAACAGACAATTTGATAAATCTTTAGGAATAAATTTATATTGCCTTTATATTGTTATATATAAAAATTATCATTAAGGAGGATCCAAAAACATATAGCTGAGATAATTATTTACAAACAGAAAATCAAGGCTCTAGTTTCTATTTCATATTTTTATATCTGTAAACATAGCTATAGTATTCACAGAAAAAAAAAAAACACAAACACATAATACTTATATAAAATATATAAGATTGTTAAATTTCATATCATTAAAAAAAAAAGGCGCATTAAAGAGAAAATCACAAAGTACGAAGATACAAAAAAAAAAAAAAAANAAGATAAGTATCTACTAATAGTATCTACTAGTAATCTAATAGTTTAACATTTATTAATTTCATATAAAATTATTTATAATACTCACATTAAGGCTAATAGCCATATATTCATCTTTATATTTAATTTCATAATATTCACATTTTATATTTAACGTAAAAAATATTTTCTTTTATATATTTAAGTCGTTGACTAAGAATACATTTTCAGAACCTCCTTAATTATTTATAAATTATTCAATTTGTGTACAACTAAAAAATAATATAATAAAACAATAGAGTTTTCCCACTGCAAAGTACGATAACTATGAATTATCCATTTTTTTTACAAAAATATGCCAAAGAAGAGGCGATAAATATGATTTGGTTAAGAACAAAATCAATGTAACACTTAATATTATTAATTGAAATATTTTATTTAACTTTAACTAATCTAACTTTATGTAAAATTCTTTTATTTTAAAATTATACATATAATTTTTCATAAAAACATTTCACATTTGTTTATCTTTATTAGAATATAAAATCTAATTTTAATATACACTGTTATATTGTTTCAAAAACAACATCAAAAAAAAATAAAAAACGAAAAAAAGGAGGAATAACACCTATATTAACTACTGAAAAATTCAATTCTTGATTAGAAAATTTATCATAACAGCATAATTTGTACCGAGTACATATAACTCACTACATTTTTACATTATATATGAATACGAATTATGCAAAATTATAAGTACATTCTTATCTACATATTACCCATATACTTGATATTTCTTTGCAGCGGGAAATACCTCGTATCTTAAATATTACAGATACGCATACAATTGTTATATAATTTAATCATATATATGTTATTTATACATCCTAACCTCTAAATAGAGCCTTAAAGACTTTATGATCTTTTTCTTTACTGCTACTTTAATAGAAATTTATCGAAAATTTATTACACATGAAATTAAAACTATAATTTGTTTGGGCTCAATGAATTGTGTATGTGTGTATGTCAAAAATTCTATACTTTGTAAAAACTGAAAGTAACATATTTCATCCCCTTAATAAATGTGTGCGATATTTTCATTTAGCTCAATATAATTATTTTAAACATTTACAATTCTCTTTCTATATTTCAGACAATTCTGTTCACCATAGATACACGTTACAGTATACCAAATTTGCAGATCATATATTCCAAGTACTGTAGTCTACAAATGTTAAGACTTTCATGATTTTTAAACAGTTTATACAAGGATACCAGCTTCTCATGGATTTTTGCCTTGCAGCTAAAATAGCACGCGATGCATTTGGTCCCTTGTTTTTATCACTAAAATATTCAAAAAGAACAGTATTCATGGTTACTGTAGAGTGTATCAATATACCCAATTGAAGGGGAATTATTAGACTACAAAACACATAGTACATAAATATTAAATTACTTTTCATCCAATTCGTAACTATTGGAGTAAATTGTGCTGACACTATGGAATCAAACTTTTAACTCTCTCACATGAGGTATTTTTTTCTTTCTGTTCTAGTATATGTACTACATTACCTCATGTGAGAGAGTTAAAAGTTTTGTAAATTTGATTCCATAATGTCAGCACAATTTACTCCAATAGTTACGAATTGGATGAAAAGTAATGTAACTTCATACATATTGTTTCATTTTTTTTCTATTGTGTAGCAGTATCCGAAATGCTTTGCCGCCACGTAGCATGAAAAGGAATCTTCAAAATTTTAACCCTTGTTTTAGGCAATGCAGTTAGTAACAGTTTCTGAAGTTGCGGTAATGGTAATATATCCACTTGAGGATTTGTTATATTTGGCTGTTGTTTATCATCACCTAAAAAAAAAAAAAAAAAAAAAAAAAAAAAAAANTTTATATATAATACATGGAGATATACGTATATGTACATTAATGTACATATTTTAAAAACACATGCAAGTACCTTTTTGATTGTCATTTTCATCCTCAACATCCTCGATTAATTTTAAGCAGGGTACTGGTTTTAAAACTGGTATCGAATCTCCAGTTACCTGTTTACTCATTAGATTACATTGATCAACAAATAATTCTGTAACCCTGAGTAACTCAAGTGTAACGCCCCATACGAAATGCGTCAAGTTATTTGATAATTCAGTAACACCTCCAAGCACCATATTGTTGGATGTTGCCGACTGAGATATGTACGTTGGTATGATCAATAATCTTTTAATGTTTTTGCAGTTCGCAAGGTATTTATCAAAACCATTCTTGACGTCAAAATTAACCAGTTCCATTTGAATCAAATTTTGCAATTTAGACACGCCTTCCAAAATGTCAAATGTACAACATGAACCTTGTCCTTTCTCCAGCCTAAGACGTTCTAATTTCTGTAACTTTATTAAAACTATGGTACCAAATTTATCTGGGAAGTCCGAGCATTCACCCAATTCTAGTGTTTCTAAATTCACTAAAGTTTGTATTATATCAATTCCTTTCTTCCCAAGTTCCTTAACCGATGTTAAGCTCTGTGAAATATAAATTTGATTTAATTATTGAAAATACAATTCAAAAAAAATTGCAATTAAAGAATGTAAATAGAAATAATTATATACTCACCAACTGTGTTAATTGCGTTAATTCTTGTAAACGTGTGAGATCTTCTTGCAATGACATTCCACTGATTGCTTTAAGCCTTAATTCTTGACAACGTTTAAGATTTCCAACTGATTCTAAATTCAAAGAATCACATTTTATCGACATTGCGCTCAATACTTCTAATTGAGGGCAACTTCTGATAACTTCTTCAACAACCATCACAGGACATTTACACAATTCTAGTTTAACAAGGCTAGTTACTCGTGGTATTACTAATAAAAACTTTTTCCAAATGCTGTCGGATTCGCCTGCCACAAGCATTTTTCGAAGATCTAAATGTTGAGTGCCACGCCTCTGTAATGTATCAGCTAAACCATCCCAGTCTGTTACTTGACTATTTTTCATTCGTACAGTTTTCCACAAAGAAGGATGTGCCGCTAAATCTCGCCACATTTTACACACTCTTGCAGCCCGAAGTAATTCTTGTACCTTAAGATATTGAAAAATACGCAGCAATGCATGATAACCAGCACAAACTGAATCCATAAAGTGCTGCTGTTGTTCTGCGTCCTGTCGATTTTGTTTCCTTCTGAAAGTATTAAAATTGAGATACTTTTAGGCAATTTCTCTTTCATAGCAACTGGCCTATGTAATAAGGGTATCGTCTCTTATATGTATGATGTTGGTTATAATTGAAAAAAATATTTAAAAAAAGAATAATTTTACATTGCTAATGAAATCCTTTTTTTATAACACCAATGAAAGAATTATAATTTTTAAAGAGGCTTTTAAAGGACCAATGATTTGCAATAATTTTGTACTATGTTAAGTAAAATATGTGTGAAAGCCTCTAAAAAATAGGGGCGAAAATTTTTTATTTTAAAATAGAATGAAGATATAGTAACAAACAAAAAAAAAAAAGAAAAAAAAACAAACATAAAGAGGAGATGGAAATAACGAGGAACAAGGATTTTAGGATGTTTTTGGGAAAACGCACTAAGAGTTTTTTTTGTGTTTCAGCTCGCACATGTCTTTATATCTGTAAATATAAAAAAGTAAAAATGAATTAGATTTTTTCCACTGAAGCACTTATCAGTAGCTGTATTTGTAATTGTAGCATGAATGTAAATAGTTCTCCAATATTATCTGATTTACTGCATTCATTTAAAAAAAAAAAACGTTCAATAATTAAAATACAAGCTTTTACTTTGATACTACAATTACACAATACCTGCAAGAACCAACGATATGTGATTGTTTTGTTCATTTTTCACATCTCTCAAAAATTTGGCCGCATTTCTAAGAAGCTAAGGCAGTGTGCTTCGATCACAAGATAAAATCAAATTCATTTTTTACCTCGAACTTTTATATTTCCAAATATAATAAACATCAGTATATATTGCATTTACAATAGTATGTATATAAATTTTATATGAAACGAAAAAATCTGTAAATACATGTACTTATTTTCAGTCATTTTATAGAAAATTTATAAAAATATTCAAATAAGTGAAGTATTATATAAAATATTTCATTTATTTGAATATTTTTATAATTTTTTATAAAATGATTAAAAAAATACATGTAACTACAAATTTTGTGTGTATATATATATGATATATATATATCATATATATCATATATATATATATATATTGTATCATATATATATCATATATATATATATATATATATATATGATACAAAATTAATCACTAAAAATATATCTTGTAAATACAATATGTACAAAGCAACTGCCAAAACCTCAAAAGAGAGTTGCCTTAACTTATTTGGAGAAAATGTTTAAAAAAAAGAAAGTAAAAGAAACATGTGTGTCCGAGAAATAAACACTTACTTGCTAGTTATTTTAATAGTACCCAAACTACTTTTCATAGAATGTTGTGTTTCTATTTTAAATAAATCATTATTTTTGTTAGTTATATTTGAATTATTTACTATATTCTTCTTTTCAACTGTTTTACAATTCTCAGGTTTCTTACTTTCTAATGCAAAATCTGTATTAGACAAGTCATTTTGTGATTTAGTTACAGTCAATAGATCAGTTCTATCATTGCTGTTACACGTTCTTCCATCAATTTCTCCTGAACATGGCGGAAGTTCTATATAAGATGCATCTTTTGACGTATCTTTATCAGCTGACTTATCGAAAATATCTTTTCCCAGATACTTTGCCGTTAAAGAAGTACGAGACTTCGTAGAATTATCAACAGCATTTGATATATCTGTAAGTGTACTATCTTGAAGTATAGGAGGTTTATCACCTATTTTATCGGGTTTCACTGTTATAGCTGGCTGAACAGCCATAGCATTATTTTTTGGTACAACAATATATCTCTTGCCTCCCATTAGAGCAATATTCTGTGCTGGTTTTGGTAAAGTTCCATCGTGGCTTTGTAAAAATTCATTTTCTGTTTGAGCAAACCAACTGGTTTCTTTATTATCTGAATTTAAAGGAGAGTGTGATGTTGCAGAAGATGCTTTTGAAACCTTAATAACATTTCGCGATTGTAAATCTGCATTATCAGATTTGGGTATTCGTTGAAGCTTTGGAGGAGTTGAATTTACTTGATGTTTTGATTTTGCACTTTGTGCACCTAGCATGCTAATTGGTATCAGTGGAGGAGGTGTCAAAGATGGATTCGTTTGAGATTGATGAAATTCTTTAGTATCCTGATGACAGTTCTACAACAAAATTAACACTATTTAACGTATAATTACTGTTAGCCTGTTTGCATTTTATTACATATTAATATATTAAAATGAATTAATATATTAAATAATTAGAAGACCAAAAATAGATTTCAAAAAATCAAAATATGTATAATATTTAAATAAAAGATTTAAAAATTACGAAATAAATTATATATTATTTATATACGGCATTATAAAAAAGTATAACAAGAACTAATTTATTAAAAATACATAAAAATTTTTATGAAAGTACAAAATGAAAATACATTTAAAAAATCTTAGAAAAATATACTTTTATTACAAAAAAAACCTACCTTGCAAACATAATTGTCACTCCGTGCAAATTCCATACCATCAACACACTCAGGATGATATAAACACAGACATACACGACATTGTAAGCTTGGTATCAATCCCGTACTCGTTGAGCATCTTATGCTACATGGTTCTTGAACTTTGGGCCTGTAAGATGTGCGTTGATTGGGGAGAGGGATTAGGAATAAAACACAAAATTTAAATAAGGGATTTTAGGATGAAAAGGATAAAGGAGGATACAGTTATGAAAAATATAGAAGGAAAAATTTCAACTATTTGAAAATAAAATTTCGAATTCTGTAATTACACATACTTTCTATACAGCATGCACTTTAATCTTCAAAATGTGCTCTAATATATTGTTTAATTTATAATGCAAAATGTAAAATTATTTTTTTAACGTCTTTTCATTGCAATCATTAAGAAAATTTTTATATGAATATCAAATTCAGTTAATAAATAAATATATTAATTATTGAATAATAATTATTATAAAATTTTAATTGAACAATTTTACATAAAAAATGTAATTCATTTCTATACATCGTACATTATGTGTGTAATAAAATTCTATGAAATTTTTTTCATAAAAAAATATAACAGATGCACATGCTGTAAATTTTTCATTGGACCTTTTTTAAAGCATATGACTATATCATCTTGTGATAATAAATATAAAATACTATTATCATCTTTAATTAAGCGTTTAGGATACCCTTGAATATTGCAAACTAATCACAATAGAATGCTATATTAAAAATTATTAAAATATCAGATACTTACGTTAATTGTCTTTTTGGTTTAGGCGGCGGTGGTTTTTCTACAAGTAGCTGACTTCTTCTTGTACTTGTCCTTTGAGGTGGAAGTATTTCTCTTTCTTGAGAAGGTGATTTCATTTCTGCTATGAACAAAAATATTTGTAATAATAACTTTCCATAAAAATATAAAAATTATATGTAATTAATTTTTTAAACTACCAGCCAAAATTGAAGTATAAAATTTATACATTTAAAACTTTCAGCTATTAAACAAAAATATTTGAAATATCAAAATGACATTCTATATGTGGCAATTAATAATAGAAAGAGAATTTTTTACTTAAGAAATACATAAATTTCACAAAATTTAACAAATAATAAAAATTTTATATTGACATTAATGCATACTTATTTGAGGGGTTTTCTTTGCAGGCACTTTGACTTTAAATCCTGTTGGTGTAGGTTTTGATTTAATAGTGGTTTTTGTAGATATTGGAGTTGGAACTGCTGCAGATTCTTCTGCAATTTTTTTACTAGATGTAGCTTTTTTATATCCCATACCTTTCCTTGGTGGAGTAGTAGATACTACCCCAGACCCCTATTTTCAAATTACAATTATTATTTATTGGTTATTATTAAAATTTTAATAAACTTAACATATATTTAAAAACCAACATATATTTACCTTCATTTTTTTTGCATCTCGAATAATCTCTTTTTCTGGATCATCAAGTCCGATTGGTTCTTTAAAGAATGTAAAATTATCAATAGTTAATTCTTTTGTATTAACTGAAAAAAAGATATTATTATTATTTATTACATTAATTAATTATATATTAATATATAAAACTATACTTACGAAATTCTGCAACTTCTCTGAAACTTCTTACTTTTTTACCCTTTGGTGTATAATAATAAATATCAGCCATTCTTTTGAGGCTAGAATCAGTACTTGCTCTAAATACCAATTCACGTTTCCAACCATACTTGAAAGGTTCTTTGAATGCTGGATTCGACATATCAACTATTATCTTTTGTTTCCCAATACTTGCTGGACTGGTTCCACGTAATAAACGAGAATTTTTAGACTTTATCGATGTTGCTGGACTACTGGCTGCTGATGAAGAGTTTGTTGATCTGAGAGAAGTTCCATCCGTTCTTTGTATTTCTGTTTCAGATTCATTTGGCATTTCAATCGAATCTGTTTCTGATTTATCAGACTCCTTCTCTTTCTTTATTTTATCAAAATCTAATATATGTTCACTATCGCGCATTTTATTGTCATCCAAGTCATCATCATCTTTCCTTGTATCAAAATTCTTCCTTACACTATATCTACTTTGTTTTGCTAACTGTACCTCTGCTAGCTCGGCCTCAGCTATAATAAATCACATTAATGTTATCTAATTCCTTCAAAATCACTTTTATCATAAATTTCTTATAAAATATCTATGAAAGTTTCTGTAAATCGAATAAATGCTTATATTGTAATTTCATTTATATAATACAACTATGTTAAAAATATAGCATCCCATATACATATACATCATATTTATATAATTTCAAATCTCTGACTTATATTTAATTACAACATTTAATGAAACACTTAATTAACATAAATTCTTGATATGTGATTGAATTGTGATTGAATTGAATTCATTCAATAATTAACTCAGTTGCTTATTAAGCAATATAAATCTGCAAAAATATATTCATTCAACAATTAACTCGGATAATTTGTTATTTACATGTATCTATAAAAATATAATGGTCTGCTGTAAACAAAACATAGTTTTTCCACTCTCTTGATGACAATGGCAAACATCAAATTTGCATTTTAAATAAACCTGAATGTAATAATTACCGATACCAATTAATTTTTTCAAGATGTGGCTTGCTTGCTCGACTTCATTGTAGTCGCGCGTGTCGAATCCATTGAACTCCATAGATTCCTCTGAGTTAAGGTCGTCCAGTTCCGATAGCTTCCGTTTGCATCCTTTTGTATTTAATATTGTATCACTTTCAACGATACTATTCGACTCAGCGTCGAACTGCTTTTTTTTAATATTGAGTTCCATACCCTTTTTCAGAGAGCTCTTAATATCGCCGTTCACATCCTGCCCGTCCATTTGGGTAGACGATTCCACTTTAATTTGCGACGCTTGTACATTCGGCATACTGGCAGCATCTAGGTTAGGTTGTTCGCGTGCCCCGTCGGCATTCCCGCCATTCACATTAGCACCGTCCATTGTAAGGCCCCTTTGGGACCGAACGCCGAGCCTACGTGCTTCAATAGCCGATACGTCGAGAATGTTGATTTTTCTGTTACTTGCCACTTCATAAAATACTCTATGGAAACGTCTTTGTCCCAACACTTGAGCAACCTCTACTACAGTCCCCTCGCGTCTGGGCAACACAATCCCGCGCTCATCTGTCTACGAGTGCGCATCACATACGCGCAGACACCACTACGCGCTATTTACACAACCGCCAGGATTTCTTTTCGTACGATTCCAAGCAGTTCCACATTACGCTATCGCGTCATGCTCATGCTCGCGAAATTATCCAGGAGAACTCTATTTTAACGGGAATCACTTAATTTCCATGAATAGAATATTTGAACTGTTCAGACGAAGAACGGGAGAATCCACGGACAGGCACAAAGCGTCCATAAAACGCACGACCGGAAATGACCGAAAAAAAATATCTTAAAGGCGCATTTTCAATGCACAACAGTCCCCAATGTTATATCTTGAGAACAATTCCACGTTTTTATTTGCAATTTTAAACGGAATTGTAACGCAAGATTCACTGTGAAATTCATAAAATTCAACGAATCGTTTCGCAATTTACACCGAGTTTAGTATTTTATCTTTACGGAAATAGCTGGTTAATTACTTAATATCCATATTTGATTCGACGTTGATAAATAATGCATTTGGCTCTCGCATCCTTTTTTTTTATTTGCTTGTATATATGAAAATGTAATATGTCAATGCGTATTTAATTTTAGAACATACCCGCGATAAATTAATTGAACCATGACCAAATTATTTCTTTGTGAAGGCACGCATACGTACATATATATATATATATATATCGTATTCTACAAACACCATTCCTTACCACTCCAAAACAAAGAAGGCAGCGAAGTCTGAAAGTCTGTGACGTGCACAGTGAAAAACACATTTGGAATTGACAGTTTCCCAAATATTTCTCTTTTTCTTTTCTTTAATTATCAACTAGTAAAAACATTGCTTAATAATGTTATCAGTCTAACAAGGAAAATTTACATCTTCCGCAATTATATGTACAAGGTGAGCGTGAAGTTATGTTTTTCTATTTTACTACTAATTTAAATACGATTTACTAAACTTACCGATTTTCCCTTGATAATTAAATCTTTTTAATAAACAGGCAGATATTTAAAATCTTAATACACATTTTATTGATAAAATAATAAATAAGACATGTATGAAACAAACTTATTAGAAAGATACTGTACAATGTGTATTAATTTGAATTAATTTTTGAATGATATTTGAAATAAACATACGTATATTAATAGATAATAGATGTACAATATTCCTTAGATTATGATTAAATACTTTATTCAATAATTTAATAGAGTGATTTATTTGAAATCTATTACATAAGTTTTTAATGCTATTATTGTACCATATAAAATTATATTGTATCCTCTGTTTCTTAGAAATAAACACATCCCTCAAATGGA
The DNA here is from genome assembly GCA_002806875.1 of Lepidotrigona ventralis hoosana. Taxonomy (NCBI): domain Eukaryota; kingdom Metazoa; phylum Arthropoda; class Insecta; order Hymenoptera; family Apidae; genus Lepidotrigona; species Lepidotrigona ventralis. Next base: position 28,713 of record NIPQ01093251.1, read on the forward strand.
GCGTGTTTTGAAAGCTGTACCAGCAGACTTAAGAGTAAAAATGGAGGCACTTGTGCATGATTTAACTTTGGCATTAGAAGAAAGCAACAGCAGTGCAAATGTGAGGCGCAGATGGGGTATTAGGAGAAGAGCCCGTTCTACGGGCAATATTCGTAAGTATAAAACAATGAAATATAAAAAAACATAATTTCTTTTGTCAAATTATTCCAATATTCTATAAGCTTATGCATTATGTTAATATGTCTAAAATAAAGATTAAAATGACATATTCTAATAACATTTCTATGAAATCAGTTCCAGTCTACTTCTACAAGGCAGACAAAGGATTGTTGTCAAGATTGTGTTTATAGAAACCATATTTCATTGCTCAAAGAAGTCAAATTTTATAAATTTTTGAAAAGTAATTTTTAACACTTGAAAATTATCAAAGGAATTTGGAAAATAATCTTTAAATACTTATTTTTTATTTCAGCATCACTTCGTATGAACAAACAATCAGATGACAGTTCATCTTCTATTTGTGACATTCATGTCCCAAAAAGTAACATTGCCTCTAAATACCAGTCTGATAGTGATGATACCAATCAAACAAAAAGATTTGCGCGCTTTTCTAATTCAAATAATGCTAGTAACATTGAAAGTGATTCGGTTAATGAAAATTTTGTACCCAGAGTAAATCCACGAAGAAAACGGAAATTTAAAAGAATGGCTATTGACTCTGATTCTAATCCTTCAACCTCTCAGACTGTTGTAATGTCAGCAACACTTGCAAACAAAAAGAGAATTCTCCGTAGTGATTGTAAAAATAGATATGGAACAATATGGTAATATATTAAATATCAGTAAATGTTCCATAATAATAAAAGATTGAATTTCAATGTTACAAGTTGTCACAAAATGATCTTTTGTAGGTGTGGAAAACGTAAAAGGTCTTGTAGGGAACGGTCTACAGATTGTGATATGAGGTCACTAAAACCAAACAGGAATACAAAATCAAAAAATCGCATCAAAATGCAAACTGAAGATGGTATTGATTGCTCAAGAATATCTAGTTCAAGCATTTCATCTAGTGATTCAGAAGCTGGACTTATCACAAATGACGAAGATCGCGAAGGTATTAAATTGTCGATATGTACAACAAATACTATTACATTGTATAATAAAAGATTCATTTTGGGAAATATTATGAAAATTACATGTAGTAATTACAATATGTTAGAATATTTAAAAGAAAAATATTATAGTGGAATTTTATTCAATTGTAGTAAGTAACACAAGAGAATATGAATAAATAATAATCTTTATATTAGTGTAACATAATGAAACAATCGTTTCATGTAAATAGATTTCTTTCATAATAAATGTAAAAATACATTGAGACTTTTTGAAAAAAAAAAAAAAAAAAAAAAAAAAAAAAAAAAAAAAAATTTT
>NIPQ01093251.1:30179-40283 GCA_002806875.1 Lepidotrigona ventralis hoosana
ATATATATATACTACTGATTAAATAGTGCTTATAATGCACTTTTTAAAAAATATTATATATTTATATTTCATATTTTTTTTTAATATTTTATTACACAAAAATATGAATGTAATCAGTCAATCTTTTTTATCTTTAGGAGACGATGAACAATCAGACTGGATTGGAGAACCAAGCTGGTGGGATGATGGTGAAAGTGCCAATGAAGATAAAGTTAATACTGATTCTCCATTCCAAATGATGATACATGGAAATTTTGAACATACCACAATTGAAGCCAGGAAAAGTTACAGAAAAAGAATTCAAAGAATTCGAGAAGGTCTCAGTGGAAGAGAAATCCGTGCTGGCCGACGTCATGTTGACAATAAACCTGGATATTCGATTATTACGTCAGCCAATGAAAAAGTCTCTAGATTTTTACAAGATCCTACACAGAACGAACTTAGATTACATCCTATGCGACAGCCTGAACGAGAAAAACTTCGTCGGCTTGCAAATTTGTACAGTTTAAGTTTAAAAGGAGATTTAGGTTGTCCAATCTTATATAAAACTCGGCATACTACGCAAGCCATTTGCGTAGATCAAGTATCATTTAACCGATTTTCTGGTTACAAAAGACTGAGAAGAACTCCACCAAATTCACCTAATTCAGAATTAATGATACCTAATCAAGAGCATCAAATTTCTAATACAAGTTTTGGTTCACAAGTCATAAGTCCTACATCAAATTTAGATTCATTGCAAACTTTACCACAATTTTCTCATTTCAAATGGGATTCAAATAGCATGGATATTGAAATTCATGGAAAACCGAAATCACATGATTTTGATCATTCAAAATCAAGTTAAACCAAATAACGTTTCAAATAATGTTTCATAAAATAAATTATTTATGTGTACATTCATATGGTGCTTCAATATATGACTTTTTTAACATATAAAATTATTAAATTTTCAATGTAAGTTTGTTATATCGTTCTCAACTGTGATTATAATTATTTAAATATATAATTTTCTTAAATATTTTCAACCAGTTTGGTAACAAATTAATATATTTATTAATTTGTCAACTGTTTTGTATCCAATATTTTTTTTATCATATATATTTACATTGAAATTTGATTCAAGTATACATAACTTAAACGTTATTTATTTGCTAATTTAAACATTATTTATTTTACAAATTCTGAGGCTTTTTAATTCTTGTTATTTTCTCTAATTTTTAAATAACAAACTCATTTATTCATAATCAGTCGGTAAAGAAAAATTATATAACAGTAAAATATTAAAAATAATTAATTTACATACTTTATTGACACAATGTTCAAGACTTTTTATCCTCTGTTATTTTTTTTTGCGCAGCAAGTACATTTTCATTGGCAAGCATTTGAAACTCCTCAAACCGTTGTGATATCCTCTGGTTCATCTTCAAATATTTTTCCATGCAGTTTAGAGCACAAGTTTCTTCCTTTGCTTTGACATCTCGTGTAGTAAATTCATTTATACAATCAATGAAACAAGTTTCTATCAGTTTATTATAGGATGTCACAAAGTCTCGTACCTGAAGTATCATAAAAGTCCTAATTCAAATTTCTATTCTTTACAATTTATTTTTATTTTCACATAACAAAATTTACAATCTCTTATCTTTGTACTAACGAATATCAACATATTCATCATCTATTTATATATGTTTAATTCAATTTAATTCTACGAAACGATACATTTGAAACAACTACAAATACATACAGATTTAATTTGTTCAGGATCCACATTTGTAGGAACTTGCATTGCCATTGCTAATGATTTAGTTTTTGTTAAGATACCTGTACACAAATACTTTATCGATATACCATAAAAAAATTAAAAGGAATTTCGATGTAAATTAATTTAAGGTTAGAATCAAGCTACTCTTGTAAAGCACGTGTAAGCTCAATACACATGCACATTCCACGTACGTACATGTAAAATGTCGAATTACTTATCTCCCTGAGAATTTAATAGACTATAGAGATTTTCGATCCTAAAACTATCAAATCGAAAAGTTTCGCAATCATATGTTCGAAAACTTGTCTCTATTAATCAGTCATACATTTTTCGGAACACATAAAGCCACCTTTTCGAATATCTATAAAAATAACACATAAAATAAGATAATAATTAATAATAAAATTAAATATAAGCAGTAAATATAAATTGAATAATTTATGTTTACATATAAAATTATATTTTTAAAATACTGTTCTATAATTATTATAATATTTTTAAGATACTGTAAGGAGTTAATGAGAAAAAATATAGAAAAAATATTATTGCGTAAATCAGTATATAATCAATCGTCTAGAAATTGACATAAAAATTATTTGTTATTACCGCGCAAAATTTATTAATGGGGATTTATTAATAAGGACTGCATAAAGAACCAATCAAGCTACGGTAGAAAACGAACAGATGTTTCGTGCCAGCAGTTAATCGTAGTATTCAGAGACAAAGTGTGGCTTTTATTTTGGATAAATCGAGGATCTTTTATTTGGAAGGTAAAGTGACTGTTTATATATATTATTTTAGTAATCAATTTCTCTATTAAAATGAGGCAAATTTATAAATTTAGTAAATATGTATTACGGTAAAGAATTAAATATTGAAATTTAAATATATGAAAAAAGAAATTAAACGTAGTACATAATAAATTATAGTAAAATAAGTATTCATCAATTCATCAATTATTTACTTGGTTATATAAACATTTTTATACAAAATCATTTTCTATACATTATTGCATCGTCTATCAAATAATATTCTTATATTTATGCGAGATTTAATGTATGATTTAAAAAGTATTTCTTTTTTTGAAAATATATATTTTTTTGTCTAATTTTCTATTGTACCTTACTGTAAACTTTATTAGTCAACTATAGTAACGATACAAAAATAATTGACAAACGAGAGTTCGTAAAAGCAACGAAATTTTTAAATACATATACGTTACACAAGTGCATCCTAATATTTTCAAGCAAAATTAACAAGACATATATTTTCAATTCGTCGTACACATACTGTTGTAACTACAATAATGTTTGTATTGTGCTAAATTCCAGTCAAATTTTACAAAATTACGAAATGTTACCCACAAAGTTCTTTTGTTTTTTATTAGTTGTAAATCACAATGCTTTATTGGCGCTGTTAGCATTGTGTTTCGTGACTTTTTTGACGGCAATGCTATATCCATTACCAATCACTCGATAAAATGATTAGCGAATAGATTCCAAGTAAGTGAACGATTAATCTTTATCAATTTTTTCATATGTAACCTAATTTCAATACAATCAAATTTTGTGATACCATAAGGAAATTATTATCGCAATGAACGTTGCTTTCTATAGATGGCGCAGTGCTTCAATTTTTTGTTTTTATTCATACCATTGGATTTATTTAATTTTATTTCATACGTATACATCTACGTGTATATATGTATGTGTATGCGTGCGTTATATACTTACGTATATAATTTTTACGATCTTAAATATTTAACAATCCATAGAAATAACTTTTCATCTTCTACGAAATTGCTTTCGAATTGACAATATTTTTACTTATATTAGCGATATAATAATATTTTACAACATTCATACATCATTGTAATTAATTATTGCATTATTGTACGCGATACAATATTGTATTATCGTAATTATATTATTTCAGGCATTATGTCGGAAAAGGGAAACTCGGTCGGTGCAAGGTTTCAAAGAATGTCACGTGATAATCGAAATATTTCTTCAATCGGTAAAACTCTAAGTTCTCTAACCGATAGAAGATCATGTCCGACAAAGTCACAACAAAAGTCGTCTGTGTTGAAAATATTTGCGAACAAGAAGAAAGGAAAATGGACGAGTAACTCGATCGCGAAGTATCAACACGCGATAAGTATTCCTATTAAAGATGAAACTATAAAAGTAAAAGCCGTTGAATCCAAAGAATACACGGATTCCATCGGCAACAGAAGCTACGAAGATACGATCGACGACGATCCAATTACTATGTTGCGCAAAGAAATGCAAGATTGGAGAATTAATGAACTATTAACGTCTAGAACTGAAGAGAAACTTACTGGAACACCGAGTGAACAACATAGTTACAATTACAGTACGTTACGAATTAATTCAACACCTACAAAATATTGTTTTTCACATTTGTAATTAACCATCGTTACATTTTCATTATTCACAGTCTCATCCGGAGAAACCACGAAGAGGCAGCAAAGTTCTATCAATGTTTCCAAGGCTTCTACAATGCGTGCGAATTTGCCGGCTACGTGAGTATTAATTTTTATGCACGTTTATTTATGCCACTTGTGCATTTTTATCAATGTAGATCCGCATTTAAAACGCAGATCCATGGCAAATTAATATTAATGCAATTTTTACGTAATCCTGAATGGAAGGAATTCGCATTCCATAAATTTGAATCACAAATCAGGCTGCATTGTACTTCTGTCATTGGACAAGCATAATGCTTCTTCGTGCTTGCTTCTTTTTAAACATGTGTTCCGTGTTCACGCGAAAGCGCAAAATGTGTATCTATTTAAGTATGAATTATTGTTAAATGTTTTATCATAGTGATTGTGATAATTGAGTGTATAACCAAGGTAAGTGGGGAAAAAATTTATTTTTCGCTGGTAACAATTTTTCGTGACCATTCTAATAATGACTTGTGATAAGGCGCGCGTTTTTCTTCATGTTCGATAAGACGTGACCAAGCTGATTGCTATGCGTCGAATAACGAAGAAAGAAAGAGGCTCGAGAGTACCTTACATAAGTAACTGTAAATGAAGAACGATGGGAGAAACACAGTAGTGTATCTTCGCGATGCATATGTACACGCGAGAAAGACTACGTCATTCTGGAATTTTCGAAAGTTTCGTCTAACCGGTTTCTGATTGCGCACACAGTAAGACCCGTTTAAGTACTCGTTGCTGCTTGCATCAAAAGATGAACTCTGTGTAGCGTTTCAATTTAATTAGCTGTTTACTTTTTTGTTCGTTAAATTCTAAATGAACATATATGTATACAATGACGTAATATCTCGAGTGGAATTAATCAAAACACGTAGGGAATTATTATTCAAATTTAATCACAACTTTGAAGGGTTATTGATCGTTTTTTAAAAGCATACTTCGTTCTAAATATTACGTACGTAATTAATCATACTCAGGTACTTACAACTTGGCAAATTAGACAAGTAATGGTTACACAAACAAGGAGGATATTTTTCGGGATGTCAGGTCTCGCTTTAACTTTCGCGCGCTTTTAATGTGGTTCGTCACGGCGAACGGTTTAACGTGCACACAGATAAGGCGTATATTCATCTGTGGAGGTCGTTGTAATTCGTCGGCAGTACCGTCACGAATGAAAAATGATAATGAGCATAGTGCTGTAGGTTAGTGAGAACAATAGCCACTTACACTAATCAACGGAGGTGCATGCCACGTGCGTTCGGTAGTAAAAATATTTTCGACGACAGCTCGTGCCGCGAATGAGAAACGCCGAGACATTGCCGAATTTGTCCCCGACCATGAAGTCGTTCCTCCGTCGTGACTGAATTTTTGATCGTTAGGCATACATACGTGCACGCTTCGTCATTCGTGCGTATCGAAAGAAAATTTTACATTGTCGAGGAGAGTCATTCGAGCCCCGAGGACATTCGTCTTGAATAGTCACCAACGCATCGTTCCCTGTCGCCTGTTAATAAATGAGAAACGAAAAATAAAATAATACGGGACGATTCAAGGTCTGCGGGGAAACAAGATTTCAAGTGCAGCCAGCTCATCCGGATAATGATGTAGGTTAGGTTCTCAGCGGTATATATCGCAAAAATCAACATTCTTCGTGAAGCCGGGGCTCGCAAAAAGTATAAACCGGTTTGCCTCGTAAATGGTACACGAGCGTGCGAACGCGGGACGAGCCGAGAGGAGGAGAAAGAGCAAGTGAGAGTAAAGGGAAGGTAAAGGAGAGAGATGTTTCAGTCGAGAGCGATTTACGGTAAAGCGATATTTCGTCGATACATGTCTCCCGTTCTTAGAAAAGGTTAGCGAGTTATTTCTGTTATTGAAAAAAAGGAGGACGAATTATTTCACAGAAGTTTATTACGGCTCGACTCGACTTTTGTTTGTTTTGTTGCAATTATTTCGACATAACCTCTGACGATGTATTATCTTTGCATTGAATTACAGTTGTAAAACGACAACCGACGTCAGTTATTTTTCATCGTAATGAATCAACGCTAAGTCCACTACTTTGTTCCATAGCCGACTCATCACACGGCCTTAATAGCAATAGACCAATGCATTTCTGATTCGTCAGCCACGTTTTTTTTACGTAACGCTACGCGCAACGCCGCGCGTGACGTCAGCTTGTACTCTCAATGTGTCTGCTAGTCAGCATCGTCTCGGCGGATATGAGATTCTTGTGGAGAAAGCATGCTCGAGCGCAGCCCAGATCCACTGGTGGACTGTAAACGCAAGGTCAATGTCCTTACAAATAGAAAAAAGGAAGGATATCTATTTTCCATTGGAGCAGAGACGAGGTTACTCTCACCGTCGACCCATCACGACAGAAGATTTTATTACGATTAAAGTCACGAGAGCAAACGTTGATCAAGCTCGGGGGACAGTTCTTTCCTTCTTTCTTTCTTTTTTTTTTTCTACGTAACGCCGGCAAGTGACGTCAAACAGCGAACGTGCAGTGTGCTGCTAACCAACACGTCGTCGACAAACACGGAAATCTCACGGAGAAAGCATGATCGAACGTAACCTAGATTCGGAGTGGCAAGGCCAATGTACGACGAAAGAAAAACCTACTAACGTACGACATCGCATAAGAACCAGAATAGTAGACTGTCCTTTCTACGTGTTTTTTTTTTTTTTTTTTTTTACCNTTTTTTTACCATCATTTTTCTATCGCCAGAATCTTTTTAGCGAGTTTTCGCAAAACTTTTCTTTTCTACGGAGCGAGCGTCGTTGCATCGTGCCGCTACATGGTACACGACGACATGTTAGTCAGAGTAAAGTAGTTGAGCAGCACGTTTTTTACGTAACGCTACGCGTAACGCCGAGGCATGACGTCAGCATACTCGGCGTCGTGCCAGCCACCAACGACGACGAACGCCGAACGCGGAATTCTTGCGAAGAAAGCACAAACCGAGAGGAGCCGAGTACAGCCGAGCGAGACGGCACGACATAGTTGCACGAGGCGGCAACGCCGCGAACGTCTGCTAGGTTCAAGGGTACGGAGTGTGGAGGTTGCTCGCTCCGCGTCCCATCGTCCGACGCGATCGAGAGAATTGTCCCGAGAAAACAGTTGGGCGCATGCCCGCGCTTTCATCCAACGGGAAACTTCTCGAAAGATGCGCGCAAGAAACTCGTACGTCACTTTATATACTTACTCCTATATTCGGAGAAATTCCTCGCAACATGGACCAAGTTAAATGCTCCTAGCGTTTGATGCATGCGCTGCGCGGTCCGGTCCAACTATGTATTCGCCAGGAATTTAAAACCGACCCGGCTTTGCCAACAGCAGCCGTCATCTCTTCCGTTTATTCCTGCCTCTTTTAAATTCCCGTTTTCTTGGTTTCCAGGCTTGGTGCCTAGGTTCTTGACCTGATGAATTTTGGAAAGGGGATAATGGATTTGTTTCAAGCCTGCTTTATGCATACGGTGAAACTCGTAAAACTTCTCTCATGCGAAAACTTTTTAATAGCCTTACATATGAAACTTTCTGAAATTTTATCAGCAATGCGATATGAAATATAACTACATATTTTGATGTATGGTGGTAAAATTTAAAGTTAGTGGGGAAATGTATATAAAAGATATAAGAAAGTGTAGGAATAATGAGATTAGTGTACGATGTGAATAATGGTCTTATCATTATAGATATTGTACATATTTACAGATTTTTATAATCTATATAATCTGTCTTTATATCTTTATATCTGTAATCTCTCTATATGATATATTATAATCTATAATCTATATTTTTATAAATATAGATATTTTTATTAAATATATATAATGATTGCATATGATGAATAATTAACTGTTCAATATTCTCTAACATCATAGTAAAATGTGATTTTAAGTAGTGAAATATTAAACTATAATAGTTGTGTCTTATTACAGTATTAATGAAATTTCAAAATGTTTCGTACAATACATATTGTAAAATACTTCTTTTTACTCACTAACAACTATAAAAGTTAACAAAAATAGGTCTTTAAATTTTTTATATCTTAATTTTACTTTCATTTCATCTAAAACGTATTTTTAATATTTTCAAGGGAGTGTATGTATTTAGTATAGAATTGAAAACAACGATATTCTTTTATTTTTCTTAAATTTGGTATTTGTTCTTTCAGCCATTTTTGATCAAATTATGTTTCCTCTAACATTACAAAATATTTTAAGTTTGGGTAAAATAAAAGAAATTTATCATTGATATGCTCAATTTTATATTAAATATTTTCTTAAAATATTGAAAATTTTGTTTGTTTGTTAAAGTGAAAGTGAAATTGAAATATAAAAATTTCAAAATCCTAGCAATTTTCTTAGAATTGGTGTAACAGATAGAAAAATACAATTGAAAAGGAAGATATTTATTTACTATATTGTAATTTTTTTAATTCTGGCAATAATATGATATTTAAATTAATACTTAGAAGTAGCATGTTAATACTTCCAATGAATTCATTAATAATGTACAAGATTATATTATATTACAAGATGTATTTTGTATGAGAATTATCTATTAGCATATAATGCAAATTTATTTAAAAAAAAATGCATACATATATAAAATGCTAAACTAATAATCAAAATTCATTATGTGTATATATTACACTCAAGAGTCTTGATTGTTTCTAAAACATTTATTAAATAAATATTTAATAATTGAATTAATAGAATAGTAATGAGAATATAAAAGCAAGTGTCCTTAAAATTTCACTTCAATATTTCTGAAATGAAAACAGATACGATGGCTACTTCAGAGTATTACTTGGCCACACTAACTATTATATTGCTTACTGCGTTGTACAATAATTTTATACGCATAGCTCTTCCCTTGTATTTCGAGTCTAAAATTCTCTTTCGTTTGAATTTCTCAATTTATCAATACCAAGAAGCAACTAGAGTTTATTAGCAACGTATTTCGAGCTGTGTGTGATTTTCGTATCGTTTCTGAGAATACAAACGTATAAAAACACCGTGTCATAATGAAGGCATTTAGCAGAGTCATTGAATAACCATGCAAGTGGATCGCGGTTAGTAACGAGGCTATTTTACCGCGATGGCTGTGATCTTCTTCAAGGCATAGACTCCGCTGGCAAGGATCCCAGCGAGTGAATAAAAACAGAAAGGAGAGAAAGTCATCGAGTCGGCTGCGTCCTGCTGGTTGACCTCGGCCCTGGCCCGTCGAGATCGACGGGAAACGGATTTACAACTCTGACATTCGCACCTCGCTTCGTACGCTGTCCCAGTGCGACCCGCAGAAGCCAAGTCATTGTCATGTCTGTCATGGAAACGAGAACAGAAAAAAAAAAAGAATGGTGTCGGATGGTGTCGAATTCGGCTTCGGACATATCTTTCTGACGATTAAAGGGCGTCGCGATTAAAAGGAACGGATGTAGCTTTGATTACGTTCTTGAACGTTCGCTTTATTATGACATTCTGACTGTTGTATTATGTATGTAGTCGCTAATAGTAGTTTCGAATTTCTTATTCCATAATTCTTACAGCAAAATTCGACGATGTATACAGGCTGATTACAAAGTCGCAATTCATTTTAGTGGAAGATGCCGATAGTTTCGAAAGACTATTATTAAATTAATGATAGACAGACATTATACCTTGGATATTTCCGTACATCTTTACTTGATTGTCTGCAATTCTGATTGTGCACAGTCTAAAGTTCATCGAATGAAAGAGATAAACAGATAAGCAGCAGATAAACGTAATTCAGCAATACTTTGTAATTAAGTATAAAAAGTAAATGTATTTATCACAGATTCATCTCTTGTTTAGAATGCATTCCATTCATACCACTATTGAAGGT
>NIPQ01093255.1:0-19746 GCA_002806875.1 Lepidotrigona ventralis hoosana
TAAAAAAAAAAAAAAAAAAAAAAAATAGCTACTGTACATTTTTATAAATGTAACTAGAGAAACAAAATTTAAATAAGAGATATTGCTTTCCATTGAATCCTTGGGAAATTTAAATGCAGAAATGGATGGAATGTGAGATAACGTATGAAATACCCACAGTGTAGTACTCCTTGTGAGCTGGAAATTTCTTTAGAAATATCGTGTTTATAAAATATGAATGTACAGGAATATCTATAGTCTACGCTGCAGTCCAATAAAAAAAAAAAAAAAAATAGCTACTGTACATTTTTATAAATGTAACTAGAGAAACAAAATTTAAATAAGAGATATTGCTTTCCATTGAATGTTACAGGTGTTTTACTTTTACCGGATATTTTATACATTTCTGCAAGTTAATTTTAATTTTCTATAGATGCATAATCATCCGTAATGTGGCCGTAGGATGTATGAAATATGGGGAAAAGTATGCGAATATCAAAAGAATATAAAAAGAACGAGAGTGATAGAAACGGAATAGACTACATTCGGCTTGTTTCTTTCTATTCGCGGCCGTTCGTTGCGCCTGCAACGACTTTAAGGTCGTTCATTCGTTCACTTTCGATTATGCAGGATAAAAATAGTTCCTTGCCTATAGTTTGTTGAACTTGTATGTAACAGGATCGTTTATATTAGGCCATATATATGTAACCAATACTATCTAAATCCTATGACGTTGTCGAGTTCCAAGGATAGATGTTAAACACACACCAATGAAGAAATTTTTATTTCATTGGAGTTTCAATTTTTAACGAACATCTCTTGTGTTCTCTTGCAAACAATTCGCTGATATTTATTAACCATTCGGTTATCGATCGAAACACGAGCTGCAGTGGATACCAAGGAGACTCTGAATCAACAATGCAACAAACGATATGCAGTTGTAAATGAAATTGGCATATTAAAAAATTTTCTGGCGGGTTAATGATCTGACAAGCAATTATTTTGTAGCTTGTGACGAACTTACAAACGTATACTTACCGTTTCTTGTAATTGAATCAAACGAAACTTATGAAAATGTTAAGAGATAGCGAAAGAAGCTAACTTCGTACCGTAGTAAAAATGAACAATGAGATGTCACGATTCTACGTTTTTCGTATATATAACCTTCAATGTTTTAATGTATCTTTCTGCCATAATATATTTTTATTACAACAAGCACACAGCATTCGAGTAGAATTTACATAAGGTATGTATAAATATTCCGCGACACAAGATCCACTCAATTTATTAACTGGGATTTTGATGGAACTTGACAGAATAACCACCGCTACTCGGATCCTTTTGCAGTTCAAAATTATTCGTGGAAAGCCCAAAGGGTTTCAATACCATATTTCCCAAATCCTTCAATTTTCCAAGCATTTCTGCTTTCAGTTTCTCATTTCTTTCGTGAATCAATGGAGGTAATCTCTGTTAAAACGTTTAATGTATTAATATCACAAAAACATTGAAAATGAATAAGATAATTACGTTTTCATAATTACCCTAGTCGCATGATTTGCCTCTATGTGACCAGGATCAAGAGTTAAGATCTTCTTGTAGTCTTCCAAAGCTTCATCTAACTTATCCGTTTCTTCGTACAGTTTCGCTCTTCTAACATATACTTTCACATAGTCTGGATTTAATTCTATAGCCTTAGTGCAGTCAGATATAGCAGATTCTCTGTCCTACTTAATCAGCATCATATAAATAGTAGAGTTCATTTGAAAAATTGTTAATTCTTTCGTACGTTTAAAATAATAGTCTTTAAATGACAGCACTATTACCAAACATTTTAACTTCGCAGCAGCCCTGTTAGCGTACAGAATGGATCTCTCTTTGTTGTAGGCCAACGAACAAGTTTGTAATCCTTGCGTATACACAGATATTGCCTCTTGGTATTCTTCCCGTTTGAAAAGATCATTTCCTTTATCTTTGTATTTCTCCGCTTCTGCTCTAAGTGCCTGGAATATACATTAATAGATATAGTAATTAAACACATTTACCACTATCTACAATTCCACAAAGGTCATAAACTTTATAAACAACTACAAACCTCTTTCTCATCCTCAGAGAGGGTTAGTTCTCTGTCTTTCAACGTGTCTTCATCCACAAAGTCCTTGGGAAGATTCGTATCGCCTTTACCTTCCATTTCACACCTGTCAGCATTGTCACCGTTTGTTCTCACACGTTCGCAATAACTGTCCGAAAGATCACCACTTTTTGCAACCGAATCCCCGACGTCATTCGACGCAGCGTCATCGTTCACTTTGATGCAAGAACTTTCTAGATCTTTCGTGAGCTCCTCTATGATTTGCTCGTTCGTTTTCAAACCTCCAGACTTGTCGTCCATCGCGTTTTGATTGCGATTTAACGCTTAACGTAACAAATGCCCACCGACAAACCGTTGAGGTTAACTAAAGCATCACAAGCAGACGATTGAACTTGTATGCCAACTTCGCTTACAGATCGCGCTGACGGTTGTTCGTAGTTCGCGCGTTAGCCGCCAGAGTGCGTATGTCATGGCGCGCTTCGCGAACATTTCAAACGCGGTAGAAAATCTACGCGCGACGTAAGTGATCATCATTATCGTGTCCACTTTGTATATTTACTAGCTAACCGGTGTTTACTAGCTCGACTTTACTATTATTGTTACGTCAAACGTATTTCTATCCAGTACTTTTAATTGTTAATTATATAATTGCATTAAAATTTTGTAGGTTAGGTATTTATGCAAAGATGTAATCATATGTGTATTCATATATTTTTGTCTCGTATTTGTAGTTTCGTTGAAATATAAAATAAAAACTCCTTCTACAAAGCAATGTTAAATTTTATAATAGTCCGATTTGTGTTTTGTGCACGTTTCAATATGATCTAGTGGAGAGGAGAACAAATTATCGTTCGTACGTGTATAGACCTACTGAAGAGAAAACTATGTCTAACTGTAAGTATAATCAGAATGAACCTACGAATATTGTATCTACGTGTTGTGGTGTGATTAAAATTCGTCTTAGGAAATATGTCATTTACTTGTGCTCTATGTTATATACCAGAAAACATATAATATAAAAACAATTCATCAATAATAATTTAGTATAATACTGTCATGCTATGAATATTTATTGATATTATATATATATATATATATATATTGCATTAATAATATCAATAATATATTCGAATCGTCGAATATATTATTTCTCTTAATTTTTTATTCTTAATTTTTCTTTCCTTTTTTAACTCCTTCTGTATCTTTTCTACTGTTATTAAATAATCATTGTTTATAAAATGAAGGAAGAAATCAAGTACGAAACTATAATTCGTACAGTGGTCACAGACTATACAGAGAAATATAAATAGATCATATCTTGTGAGAAGAACTCTATGTTGGTGTGCACTCTATGTTTAAGTGCTCTACGTTTAAATGCTTAAAAGACATGATTTTTTAAATTAAGGAGAAGAAAAAAGAATAACTCTTTCATTTACAGTCTGCAAAAATGAAATGATTCATAATGTACTGAACAATATTTGTAGAAACATCTCTTTGATACATCTTCATTCTTTTACAAAATCGAGTTTGTGGGACAAAGATGATTCATTCAGGTTATGAAATATACTTACACATTAAAATAAATAAAAAAAAAGTCATATTTGTACCTAATTATATTATTCATAAGAATATCATATACCAATCGATTTTCTCTAATAATTTTAGATAGATAAATAATCAAAATATGTAATCAATTTTTCGTCCCAGTTTTCATCAATCAGATCATTGTATTTTTTTTATTAATAAAGTACGACCTCAATTCAATAATTCTCGGATCAGATGTGGCAATATATATTATCCATATTTTTTGATTTTAATTCTATCATCACTAGTGTGCTGAGGTGCAATACCTGATTAAATTAGTACAAAATGCGACACGAAAATCGCAAGGGGGTAAAGTCCTCAAAAGATACGTATATTGCGAGTTAGGTCTACTCATGTACCTCGTCTGTGTCTGTGCTTATACTTTAAATTATAAAATTGATCTTACCAACCGCTTGAACTTCTGCTTCGATGATAAACAGGATAATCTTTGATAATCTGCATTTTTTTTCTGGGAGAAATCGGATAAATAAGGATTCATCAAGCTTCATCTGTCACGTGCAGAATTTCTTCGATAAGAAGAGAAATGTGCTTCATTAAGAAAAAGAGAGAGAGAGAGAGAGAGAGAAGCAAACGTTGATTTTTCATCATTCTGTCATAAAACGTTAATCTAAAAACTGACAAAATTCGATGAAAACTTCCGTGAAACTAAGTTTTTATACGTGTAACTTACGTTGAATCGAGAGTGTTTTATAAGCTTTCATTTAAACAGATTTTACGAATGTAAGGTAGAGTCCTCGTTCGTAGAAAAACTATCTCCTATTAGGAATTTGCTTCGTTTCGTTTCATTCAGCTAGAGTAAATGTTTCGTATAACGAACACGCGATTTCTAACTTCTTTTTTTCCATCATGTACTATCCTTGGTGGTACACGCTTCAATCCCTTAAGGGCTCGCTGAATTTCGAAAAACTCAGTATAAAAAAAAAATCAGCTTTTTTATTCTATCATTCTATACTTTTTTCCGTATAAAATCATTCTATCATTTTATACTTTCATCATATCATTCTATACTTTTTTTCAGTATAAAAAAAAAATCAGCTTTTTTATTCTATCATTCTATACTATCCTGTCATTTCTTTATCCTTACTATTCCACGAATATTTATAAATTTGTATGAAATATTATTTTACGAAAAAGAACTTCTATGTAAGAAATTACACGTGTACGCAAAAATAATGTTACAGAGATGGATCTTGAGGAATTGACGAGAAAGATATCGTAATTTTTACGTGCATTGTATATTTCTCGTGCAGTGTCTTGAGTAAAATAGAAAAATGAAATCTTCGACAGTGTAGATGCGGCGTAATAGAATAGATAAAAATCTCACGGTTGAAATTATGTTATAGAACAATCGGGAAAGCTTGAGGAATAGTCACAAGGGTGTGTTTTTCTTCTTTTAGATGGTAACGACGCACGACCGTGCGCCACCATGGTAGATTGAACGTGCTAAACTGCTAGAACTAATAGCAGTTTCTTTTCTTATAAGCTACCGCATTAGCTATCGTTTTGAAGCAATACCGTAGAAATATCAGAGTTCTTTCGACTTTTCTTGTCTTTCTCCTTTTCATCAACTTTTCAACCTTTTCAAAGATATTAATAATAAATAAAATATTAATCATCAAATAGTGTCTTATTAGGTTATGGATAACTGTATTAAATTATTATAACAGTTCACTACAATGAAATGTAATTAAATTTAATTTAACTTACTATTTTATCGTAGGAAAATTGAGTCCAAAATTATAGTAGATTATAGTTAGACTAAATAAAATTAAGAATAATAATCAATTTTGTTAAATTTTATAATATAATTTTTATAGTAAATTATTATTATATTTTATAGTAAATTATTATAAATAACTAGTATACTTAATAAAATTAAATTGAGATAAAAATTTCAAGATTCAGTAATTAAAAGAAATTTTTAAATTGCTGTAATTTTCAATGTTCAATAGAATTCATCTTGAACATTAATAGCAGTTTTATGTAATACTTTTCGATGCACAACTTATTTGAATTCTTATTCCATAAATATTCATACATACTCGATACGTCCAATTTGAAAAAGAAACGCTACATACTAATTAAAAAGCTGGCCACTGAAACACAAAGTGATAATACAATGTAAATTCCTGGTTCGATTTATAGGTAAATGTATCTTGTTGGAAGTAGGGTAGATAAGTGTATAATAACTGATCGAAATCATCGCGTTCAAACTGATCGTTAATATTAATGCAATATCTCTGTTCTGTGATTTGATAGGCAATAAAAGCATCTGCTCGGACAATTTCACCTGTCTATCGACGAAACGAACATATTGTACCGTTTCGCGTAAAAATATTATCTTTTCTCGATAAAGGATACGACACGAAACTTATTAAATCCGCAGATTTTAAATTTCAATGTATATTTCCTATAGACATTGCAATTTGAAAGTCTTAGGACACTCCTTGCTTTTAATATGTAATATCTATCATTCTTTAAATTGCGTATATATTTTAAAACATCTAGTTTCTCTAATTTTGTAACAGATAGATCTTATATTTCCATCGAAATAAAATTATCTTGAGAATAAATATTCATTCAAACTAGAATGAACAGAATCTAGATTTTTTGAAACTTACAACATGATGTTTCTCACATGAATATTCATAAATATTTGGTTATTTAATAAAAGTTTTCAGACAACTGTAAAAAGACGTCGTGTCGTTTTGTACTTGACAAAACTTAATTAACAATTTAATCAAACGCTCCTCTGCTCCCGATCGATGTTTGCGAAATTATTCAAACAGAATTTATTAATTTCGGCTCGTTCTAATAAAAGAGATGTGAAACACGGACTGGGGACTTCGAAACGATGAAACAACAATGAAAAATATTCGTGGTACAATACTGTCGTTTCTTTGGTAGAAGAAGTTATTGTTCACGACGAAGTTAACGAGAACGATGCACAGAGCGGACAGTTTCAACGAAACTCTGTTGCTCGATATTCAATACATGCTCGCGAACGCGTGCATTGTTGCGGATAACCAAAAGAATATCTGTCATTATTGGACCGTGAACATTTATGCAAATTCATATTTTTACGTACGTAATTAAAGTACAGATTTATTTCTTTTTCCATTAAACATTATAACGAGTCCTGTACGTTCTACATTTTCTTATTTTTGTACGATGTATGTACGTGAGACTGTAAATTTTCATTCGATATTTTTTTCTGATCGCAATTAAGAATACATATATATCATAATAAATGAAATTATATTAATTATAACGATTATTACAACATAATTTGTAATTATTATAAACATATTATGATTATTATATTTGCAATTGTCATAATGAAATTATTTATAATCATATAGATGAAATTTGAAGATGGAGATCATGAAAGTATTTCGAGATCGAAGCTAATTATCTATTACATTAATAAACAATACATCGTATATTAACAAATAATCAGTACATAGCGAATTTAACATTTATAAAATATTTATTGCAAGTGTGGTAATAACTTTAGTTTAAGTAAAAAAATTAGTACGCAATGATTGAGGTTTATTAGCATTTTCAGATTAATATTTATAAGTGCTTTAGAAATGCAAAAATGAATAGAGAGCACTTGATATGTAAAAATACATAAAATACTCAAAGTACTGCACTGACTATAATATTTAGAAGAAGAAAGCATTATTTCCTGAATATATATAAACATACAAAATGATTTGGATTTTCACAAACATCGTGACGTTTTTCAGTGCTAATGAAATTTCAAAATGTTTCGCGTGACACAGGCGATATATTCATGAAAATTTTCTACAATAAATGTTCAGAAACTTTCGCGAGTCAGTTTGTATATATATGCATGGACATCCGCAGTCTAATGAAAATACTGATGAAATTAAAAAATGTTTCACGTACCATCCACGATTTAATCATCAAACTTTTCAAACGACAAATATCCAAGAACTTTTGTAAACCAATGTACTTGCAAATCAATCAAGATTAATACAGCGATAGATTTTCGCACAAGTATTACATAAAAATAAGAAAATAATCTGTTAATCTAAAATCTCGATACTCCAATCGGAGAAGAAGAAATCGCGCTATTCACGCTATGGATATGGTTGTCCAATATCTTTGCTTTGCAGATCAGCGGAATTGCAAGAAGATGGAAGGAAAAACACGCGAGGGAGGAAAGGGAGCGAAGATGGCCGACGATGAGCTGAAAAGGGGCAAGAAGAAAATCAGGTGGTTAGCCGAACATTACGTGTTCCGGATAGCTGCAAGTTTTCTGCGAGAGATATTTCCGATAAAAGGGGTACGGGATATAGTTCTCTACCCCCCGGTGGTGGTGCGAGCTTCGTTTCCTCATTGGTCCCCGCGGATCCGTGACGTCACCACACCGGTCTATGTAAAGGTGAAGCACGCGGAGCGTCAGTGCATCGTTGTCCGTCACGTCGACCGGGTCTCAACTTTGAATCACCCTCTGCTCATCCGTGAAGACGTAGACGAATCCTCATTTCAAGTAATCAACAACAACAAAAAGAAAAAAAGAAAGAAAGAAAGAACTCACCAACGAGAACATCTACACTCATTGACGAAGGTAACGTGCATTTAAAAATTCTCAACAAATTATTCTTTCGTTCAATTGATTTCTTATTATCTGAATTTAATTTAGTTAACGAACACGAGAGAATATGTTCTACATATTTTATGATATGAAATATGTAGAACATTTATAAAATGAAATATGTAGAATACAAATAGGACATGTCTGATATAATACGGAACATACTACTGATATCTGTGATGTGGTAACATAATCTTATTCCAAAAAATTAAAACAGTCTAAATATTCTATATATCTCTAGCTCGATCGTTATTGGAACGGGTTTAATATAATATTTATCAAATTTGCATTATATAGAATAGGTAGAAGTTTTTATTAATAATATCCCACATATGTTTTCTCTCTCTGTAAGATCAGTAATAGTCAAGAGAGCTACTATCTCTACCGATTCAAATTAAATTTTACGCACTACCTAGGCACGTTAGAATCAAATCTTCTTTCTGCTCATTTGTTTGTAAAACAAGCTACGATCAAAGACACTTTTTTTTTTAACAGAATTGTGAACCTAGCTAATTCATATAAGGAGAAACTCCTTAATTATGTTAATTTACTGTGACAATTATCTATTATAGATTCGTTATATTTTTTTTATTCATATTCTTTTATTCATTGTTCATATACATATGTTGCGTATTGGGCTAAGCTCCTCCGTGTTAATAACGATTGAATTTGTTTCGTCGCTTGCACAGTCTTACACTTGTGCTACATCAAAGTACGCGAATCTGGAGGCCATCGATAAATGATAAAAAAAATATATCACGTCAATTTTTCTTTTCACCTCTATAATTAGAAAATAATTGTAACGTTGCGTTATATTTACTGCTGCTATTCCTGTTTCCTTGCATTCACGAATCACTGAACAATCAATATGGTACCCGTGATAATTGCACGCTAATCCGGCCTCGTGTTTTTCGGTAAACTTTAAGACACGACTAAAGCAGCTACCTTCGAATTGCTAGGAGCCGTGGATATCAAATATTAAATTGAAAGGATTCAAAGATTCAAGCTACACTGCACAACATCGTACGTATTCGTGTACGTGCGTTCACTATGTATTTGCTTTTCGTTTCTTTTCGACTGATACGCTTCCTCCCCAGTCGTCGGTGTTATTTGTAAAATCCTTCGAGCTGCATGTGCGCTCAACCTTCATAGATTTTAACACACGTTTTTAACACAAATTTTGGCAAAACAGGAAACGAAAGGGACGAAAGGATAAGAGAAAAAATAAGAGTTTCAGAATGCTGCGAGTTAAAGTACATTTTTTTTTTTTTTTGGAAATTTCAATTTTTACGTATTGGTTTGTTTTATTTTATTAATATTTAGTTTATATATTACATTATGTGATATTATATATTACGTATGATGTAGATGAAGCAATATATTTATATAGTAAGAAGTAGAAACGATTATACATGGCCGGCTGTGAGTATTATGTTTTTTAAAAACTTCAACTTTTATTTCGTTTTTAAATTTCAACTTTTATTTTAATATATATATATAATGCGAGCGAAATAACAGATTTATATTAAAATGACTGGAAAATAAAAGCAGAGAAAAGCATTCAATTTGTACGAAATGTCAGCGAATGTCCTAATGTATTATATTTACTGCCGGCAGGATGCATACGTATGTATTTGCCTCCATTTTCCAAAGCAACAATTAATATTCAATTTTTTTAAATAAAATTTTTTAAATAAAATATAATTAGTCCAAATGAGCAAAAAAGTATCGAGCAATATCAAATGCATACACATATGTTTATTGTTAGCATTGGAAAATATACTGGGTATTCTCAACGTGTTGTTTCATGTTGTTAAACAATTATTAAATAAACGTGTCATCATCGAAGCGATAAACTTTAATCAACGAAGTAATTACTGGACTGTAGATTATTCATCGGTAGGAAATTTTAAAGTATTTTAAAATTACAGAGAATACATGAAAAAAATATATAAAATATCCAATTCCATTCGTATCTTATAAAATCATATAATAATATTCTATGATAATTTGCGACAATAAAAATAATATTCTATAAGTATATTTAACCAAATTTCTTAATATATTTCTCTTCATATAAATTTAATTCTCATAAAACTTACTGTTCCGTATTCCAAGATATTTAGTACGTAAAATAACTTTTTAATTAATATAAAATATCATTCTAGATAAAAATCTAGAAGAAAGAGAAAAATATATCTAACAAGCTTCTATATTTTTTTCAGTATTCATTTTCAATACTAAAAAATTACTACCGAGCAATATCCAACTAAACAAGACTTTAGAACCAAATAGATACATCGGACAATTTGACAACGAATGTGTTAATTCATACTTTCGTTAAATAATTGAATCGAAGCTAGAAGACGGATTAAACTCGCACAAAGATCGTACACAGCAGATAATAAAGTCACGCTTTAATTTACCAATACAGAATTCACTTCATTTCGAATTCTCTATTCGTACGGAGTAATAATTGAATAACATTCATGTGGCCACTAATTCGAAAAGCGGGTAACAACGTACGGTAAAGCTGGTATTCACTGACGATCAGTATAATAGTTCTCATACTGAGAGATGTATGCATGTTCAACCGACTTGTTATGATTGTCACATTCTGTCGTATTAGTCGCGTTAGTCGAAATCAATTTCACCGCGTGCCGATTATTTCCGCGCTGTGCGCTCGTATTACCGGAGCTAACTACCATAGTCGTTGTATACGTTGAATATATCGAATGTAGCTTTTTCCCGAAGCAGTTATTTTCGAAGATAAATTAAACCTTCCAATCTTTCCAAAATCTCGCAACTTTTCAAGATTCGACGAATTAATTTTCAATTAATTTTCAACGCTTGACAAATGTTTGTGTCACGTCTGGTTAAACTTTGTGTCTTAAAGGTAAAAACTGTCGAAAGAAAAACCCATGAATGCTTCGTTAAAAAGTATGAAACGTAAATCATAACACGCTTGCAAATCGTTAACATCGGACACAACTAGAACAATTTTATCGCGAAGCAAAAGCACGCAAAGTCACTGTACATACATATAATTCGACTGATTAATGCGCATAATCTACTTCCCTTCGCGTTCAGGACAGATGGGAACCAGTAGTTTCCACGTATAAAAACGCAGCAGGGGAACTTTCCTCTATTGTTAAACATGTTCTGGTACTTATAATTGATACGGAATGCGTAATAACGTGTTCCGAACACACCGATGTCAGTAACGTAGAGAAAGAGAAATTGATTTCTCTCGGTTGTGTGAAAAATCGATCGAAGCTCGCCTCGAGTTAAACGTGCTATTTAATACTTACTGTTTTTTACCGTATTTAATACTTTGCTTGCTTTATGAAATCGATTAGCTTTATAAAACAGAGAATAAAAAAAAAATTGATAAAAGTGGCGTGTATTTTTTTTTTTTTTAAATTGTAGACTGTAAATCATTATTGGCGTAGCTTTTCATTGATTTTTTTATTTATTCGCATTGGCTTTTGAAATATTTTAATTATTTATCATTCCACGAAAAAAGATCCTTGTCGTTTAACAGTGTTTGGTTCNGACAAACTGACCTCGACGATCACCCATGGTCCTGTTCGTAGAACGTGAATCTTTTCAAACATCAGTGTCAAATTCTTTGTCAATTTAACCTTTGCTATTTTCCGAAACAGAGCCGGAGGAGTGTATTTAAATTTATCGATTTATCGTCAGTATAACTGTATACTGTAGTTATAACAGATGAACCACTGTCTCGCTCGAGTGGTTTATCATTTTGTTATTTTGCCATTTAGTTCGATAGATTGTACGTGTTATAGATTGTTCGTGCGTTTGTGGAAATAATGTGTCACTTGTTGAATTTAATATTATTGTCAGTGATGCCTTATTAATATTATGTCTTGGAAAATTGTGAGAAATACAGTGACACGTTAGGAATTATTAATTAACAATTATCTTATATTCTTATTAATTCTCATTAACTGATCAGTATTAATAAGAATATTACATGCTTAATATTGAGAATAAAAAAATTTAAGATGATACTTTCAATGCTTCAAAAAGTTCTATTAAATATTGAAGAAATTCAAAGAGATAGAAGTTCGATTGAAAATTATAGATGCTTTCTCACATTCTCTGCAATTTTGCACCTTGAAGTTCCCACAAGTTTAACGATAAATTACCTCCTTCAAACGAATGAAGGCAGTCGCTGCATTTTTATTCATCATTCTCGCGATCAAAAGCGATCAAAATGATTTAAAAAAAAAAAAAAGACACGAAAAATCTTTTTCTCCTCGTAGATGATCCCTGAAATTTTTCTCATGGAATGACTCCTGAAACTATTCTCGCGATAAACTATCCTGTTTGTAAGAGACGAGCGAAGACAGTTGCTGGGTCACACAGCTAAAGGAAATGAAACTATAAATCTGAAAAGAGCGAAAGAATGATGAAGAAACTATGAGGTGCTGCACGAGACGCGAGAAGCGAACTTTTAATCAAGCCGTACGATCGGACACGGTTTACCGCGTCATTTAAACTTACAAAGCAATATCTCTGGCACAAACGTTCCACTATAGAGCAATCAGGATCACCGATTCCCGGTGCGTTACATCCTGGAACGTGCGTTATGCAATTAACTGGCTGTTCGTTCAGTTTCGGACGACCCGACTCGGAAATCTAGATTGGAAAAAATGTGAAGGATCTGGAAACAGGATGCAAAATTTAGACCAAAATTCTTCCGAAATTTAGAATCGAAACTGGAGATTTTCAAATGTGAGGATTCTAGGATCTAAAAGATCTAAACTGGAATGTAAAAAAAACTAGATTTTAAGATGTAAAAGGTCTGGAGTTTAAAATAGGAAAGCTTTAGAACCCAAAAAGTATCTAGAATCTAAATTTTTTTCAAGCGTGAAGATTCTAGGAAAGTAAAACATAAAAGATCTGAAATGTAAAATCTAGATTTTAAAATAGAGAAACTCTCAGAGTCAAAAACTTAGATTGTCTGTGGGTGACAGGTTTAGAATCTAAAGTCCAGATTTTAAGCTCTGGAAGATTTAGACTCTAAAAGTAGTAAAGCTGTGGTAGATTTAGACTCTAAAAATGTGAAAAATCTAGAATTTAAAATCTACAGTATAAAAATATAAAAGATCTAAAATCCAAGCTCTGGAAGATTTAGACTCTAAAAATGTAAAAAATCTAGAATTTAAAATGTACACCATAGAAATATGAAAGATTTGAAATCCAAATTCTAGAAATGTTGAAGACATTTAAAAAAAGAACAGTCCAAATGTATTGACATTCTGATTTAAAAATGATATAAAATTCAATCTTTGGGTATCACAAGGTATCCATGAATTCAGCTTTTTCTCAAAAACTATTCCTCTTATTTCTTATCTCATTCTGAGAAACGATATAGAGAAACAATCCGCATGAAAGAAAGATTTCAATTACTGCGTTCTTTTGTTTCTCATTTAATATTCACAAAGCAACTATGATAGATAGCAATTTCGTAACACACTTTCACGCGCAAGAATCGATGAATTGATCTCGTTTCAATGTTGGTTTAATCAGAATCATGACTGAACGCACCCGTTCGTGTGAATGAAATACAAACGCCACACTTGTAAATACCAAATAACACCGATACCAACCTGTCGACAATGATACGAATCGATATCAATGAATTCGTACGAAGTTTAAAATAGAATGGACGAGCGATTGATCGTCGATCCAGATTGCTTCGTTTAAAGTGCGTATCATTTCATTCTTGGAGATCTTTTCAAATGGATCTTTTGTAAAATGACTGACGGAATATCAGTGACATTGTCAACCAAATATCTAATAATAGTAGCGACGAATCTTCGTCCACTTGTTGCGCTGTTCAGAACTAGATTTTACGATTGGCGGTGAAACTTATGTACATAGTACTCGATGAAAACAGTGATTGATTCGTTTCTTTTACTTGCAGTAAAGAGAAAGTAGTTTGGTCCAATTTAAAAATCTGGATATTAATATTAACTGTTGCAACTCGNAATCTTCGTCCACTTGTTGCGCTGTTCAGAACTAGATTTTACGATTGGCGGTGAAACTTATGTACATAGTACTCGATGAAAACAGTGATTGATTCGTTTCTTTTACTTGCAGTAAAGAGAAAGTAGTTGTTTGGTTCAATTTAAAAATTTGGATATTAATATTAACTGTTGCAACTTGCTTGGGATTTTTTTCATAACGATGAATTACAATAGTGAAGCAAAATAAAATTTTCATGTTGCAGGATATTACAGAGACTTTCGTGTTGTAAGAATTGTTGATTAATTAGTATTAATTAGTATTTGGAAAACCCTTGAAAATTACTTGAATGAATTTATTTTGCTTTAGTCGAGAATTTGCTTTGTACTTGTTAATCAATAGTAAAACTATCTTTATAAATAGTATTTTATTGTTTATCGTCTAATATACATATATCATTCATTTATTTTATGATTTCATTTATTAAAAATCTGATTTTTCTTACACAATAATTCTTCATACAATATTGCACATAAAAATGTGTATGTAATGAACACCCAAATCTTCTGGCACAAACATTTCATGTATGGACGATGAAATCCTTGGCCAAAAATATTTCACGTTTAGAAAATAGTCAGATTACGAATACTTGACTATATAACTAATAAATAGATTAACTATTCAGAATTTATCTTTTTTACAGAATGATCATCCGTTCGACGTTTTTATTAATAGTATCGTTCACGTTCGCAATCGCTGAAGAATTATCAGATGTTCTCTCAGACAAACGTGGAGCTATGGGATTTCAAGGAATGCGGGGGAAAAAGAGTTTCGACTCTTTGAACCCGGACGACTTTGGAGTTTTGAAACGCGCGATCATGGGTTTCCAGGTAAATTAAAACTGAAATATATAAAGAACAGTGTCTTTAAATTTTCTTTTAAAATCGTGTTAATAAAACCAAAAGATTTTATTTCGATGAGATGAGATTATTCTATAATTTTTTAACATTTTAATGAAATAAAATTATTTTTTAAGATTAATAACTCTTAAAGAATAATACTTTTTCAGTTTTAAAAATAATTCCATAAAATTTTGATTCTATCATTGTTTGAAAAGGATTGTTCTTCATAATTACATTCTTTTTACACTATTATTATTATCTTATCCTTTCAAGAATTATTCTATTATTATTCCTCCAGTGGGTATTAATTAAACATAATTTTAATAGAATAAAATTGTTTTATAATTTTCCGAAATTAATGATTCTGAAAAGAATAGCTCTTTATTAAAATAATATTGGAAAATCCTTCAAAGAATTATCTTATTCCTTTTTTTTCCTACATTATTCTCTCAAGAATTATTCTATTATTACTCCATCGCTTAATTTTATACACTCGCTGTGATGCTTGTTTAACACTAGAACTATTGACGACTAAAGTATAAAATTTATAACCGAGAAATTAAATTCTAAGGGACAAGAAAAAAAATTTATAATACGACGAAGAGCAAAAGCCACTATTTATATATTTTGCTATAAAAAAAAAACCATTCGAGCCTTCGAAAATACACTCTTATAAATTTATCTTATAAATGAAATTTCTATGGAAAATTATAAATTTTGATCGCTTTACGATAGCTTTACGAATCTCTCATTCACTGTCTTTGTCTCTTTTTCTCGATTGACATTATGCATAATGCATGGTTGTGTGCACACATAGGGTATGCGTGGAAAGAAAAATTCGATAATCACTGACGTCGCGAACGAACTGTTTTCCGAGGAGACTAACAAGCGTGCGCCAATGGGTTTTCAAGGCATGAGAGGAAAGAAAGCCTTGTTAGACGATGAATATTACAAACGTGCCCCAATGGGATTTCAAGGAATGAGAGGCAAAAAATCTCTCGAGGAGGTAAGCAAACAGCGTGTCTGCAATTTCAAAAATCATTCAAAAAGCACGCAGTGGCACGAAGCAAAGAAATATAATATACATACATCTTCGCTCTTTCTTTGTTCTTATCTACCCTTCGTTCTTTTGCATTTTACGTCTTCAACTTTTTGCGATGATTCTGAACAAGAAGAAGAAGAAACAAATCCAAGCTCGTTATTTAAACTACTCCCCTAGGAAACGAAGGAAATTTTCTTAGAAAAATTAACGTTATTTTTATTTCACCTTTTCTATGAATCAATTAAGAAAATACCGTGTATTTAAAATTGAATCTACAAGAGTGATCAAAATCAGTGACTTATAATTTTCAGAAAAATTTCGTAGATTTACAATTTACAATTTGCACAAGTTCCAGAGATTCCTTTTGTTTTGCATTTATAAACATTTCCCTGTTCTCTTCATTTTTCTTAGATTTAATTAAAATTTAATTTTTTTTTTAAATTTACAATTTTTTGTTCAATCTTTGATAGTTCCACTGTTAAATAAATAATAAGGTGAAAACATTGTTTGGATCTTCGCTCGAATGTTACAATATCACACTTGCATAAATTTCTTACAGATCTTAGATCAAATTAAAAAGAGGGCTATCGCGAGATTCCAGGATCCAAGAGGCCAAGACGTGTATTTGATCGATTATCCGGAAGATTATGAAAAGAGAGTATTGTCAATGGAAGGATTTTCAAATGTTCTCGACAAGAAGGACGAATTCCCGTGGGAGAAGAGAGCTCCGATGGGATTTCAAGGAACGAGAGGCAAAAAATTAATCCTTGATACGTGGGAAAATCTTGATAAACCAAATCTTATGGATCTTCACGTGAGTACATGCTTCGTATGCAATATTACCAAATGAAACTGTACTGAAATTTATGTCACTTAATTACAAGTTACATTACATTAAGGACCAACAGCCTAAAAATTAGAATTAGAATTTTTATGAAATCTATATCGATATAAAGATATCTATAGAAAATTCTATTCTTTAATAATTGAAAGAAAATTCCAAAATAGATCATCATTATATACTGATGTCATTATTCAAAAGATTTATATTGTATAATCCTCCTCCTCTTATCTTGTTATGTTTCTAATACTACAAAAGGAAATTAATCTCTGTTTATCAATTCGATATGAACTAATTGTAAGTAACTGTAAGGATCCAATCGTCATCTTCCATTTAAATTCTGTAATTTAAATTCTGCAATTTTCTAGACATTGAAATATTTATAATATTACGATAAATTACTACTTTTAATTGATCTTTAATGAACTAACAAGCGTATATGCGTATAGTATGTATATTTATACGTACTAAATAGTGCAAATCTCAAAAGACCTAGGGGAACTTTGCAGGATTTCGATCGTAGGAAAGATACGTTCGATGATTACTTAGATTACTCCATAAATCCACCTGATTACGACGCAAAGGCAGCAGATCTTCAAGATGTAGAAAATAGTGGCGGCTTTTTTAAAAGAGCACGCGTGGGTTTCCACGGGATGAGAGGCAAAAGGAACGCTGGGGAGATTTACGGATTCAATTCGAGCACCGCGGGAATGACGATCGGTTATCAAGGTATTTATACAAATTGCGCAACGTTGAAAAAAAAGATTACGATCGAATGGAAATACTGCAAACTGTGTTGTACGAAACAGGCGTTCCGAATCCCGCTGTGTACGAAATTGAGAAACGATCACCCTTCAGATACCTCGAAGTTAGAGGGAAAAAGAATCCACGATGGGAATTCCGAGGAAAATTCGTTGGGGTGAGAGGCAAGAAAGCGTCGACTTTGCAGGCTGTCTTTTAATGTATTTCAATAAGAAGAAACATCGAAAGGAGTATGAATGAAGATTCGTGAATGTTATTAGGTAACTCGATGAATATTATAAATGGACTTTATCCAGATTTATATTTTTGAAAATATAAAAATCATGAAAGCAATATAAATGATATTGTGAATGAGATAGCATATGAATAATATTATGAACATTTTCATTGACATTTTTCATTTCAGGTAATCAGCAGTAATGTCGCCGCTTTTGTTGGTGACAACAATGGCAACAAAACAACAATAATCATTGTGTATTGCTAGTCTTTTTGTTTAAACGTGTATTAAACGTGTATTAAACTGCGCCGCTTGATAGATATAAGAATAGAAAAAGACAACGCACGTTACTTCTATCAGCGGACTATATTATCATTACATTCCATGCATACATTATGAAACAATAGTTAAACAATAGAAAACAGTTGTTTTACCTCCTTTAGTTTCATCCCATATGCATGTATACTTATTGCTTTTTTAATCTTGACACAGAAGAACTATTTATTTTTTTATATCCAGTATGTTAACTTCAAGCAGACATAATATAGAAGATTCTATTTTTCTCTGAAAAAGAAGTGATTGATGTACATGTGTACAGATATTTTACAATTGCTAAGATATATTTTAAATTCACTCCTTGCCATTACACAACAGAATATTTATTTTTATATATTCGGTATACTTCATTTACCTTAATATTTTGTCATATATATTACATGTGTACAGATATTTTACAATTGCTAAGATATATTTTAAATTCACTCCTTGCCATTACACAACAGAATATTTATTTTTATATATTCGGTATACTTCATTTACCTTAATATTTTGTCATATATACCTATCATAGATTACTACCTTTTCAAAAATAATTTTTAGAGTACATAATTATCATCGTTTAATATTTCATCCAGTTAAAACTTATCTGTATTGTGATTTGTAAGTGTGAAAGTCTCTGATAATTTTAATCTATCATAGATTACTACCTTTTCAAAAATAATTTTTAGAGTACATAATTATCATCGTTTAATATTTCATCCAGTTAAAACTTATCTGTATTGTGATTTGTAAGTGTGAAAGTCTCTGATAATTTTAAAAGAGAGAATAAATACCTATATAAGTTACTTGATTTATTTGCTTACTTTAAAATATGCAAAATCATGGCAATTATTCAAGAAGTGATGCATACGTCATTTACTATTTCATTTTCTCTGATAATTTTAAAAGAGAGAATAAATACCTATATAAGTTACTTGATTTATTTGCTTACTTTAAAATATGCAAAATCATGGCAATTATTCAAGAAGTGATGCATACGTCATTTACTATTTCATTGAAGAAACTATCTTATTTCAACAAATATGTCTATTTTTGTACGTTAAAGAATTTTAATTAATGAATGTTTCCTTGTAGACCATATCAATTACATATATCACAAATTATACTGAATATTTGTTTCAATTGGATTAAGAGATTAGATAATACAATGGAGAGAGATAGATACTAGAAATATATGTATGTGTTACCAAGTAAAATGCTTGTTCGTTGTAACAAATATTATATGTTTAAGAACTTTATCATAAATATTTTTGTAGTTTTGTCTATCCTTTCTTCTTTCCTTACTTTTTTTTTTATACGAAGCCAAAAGCAAAACCTTTTTTCCTTTTTTCGCAAAGGCCAGTAAT